>PVIJ01001008.1:211227-228926 GCA_004024925.1 Scalopus aquaticus | reverse complement strand
AGTGGGATTGCTGGGTCGTATGGAAGCTCCATGTTTAGCAGTCTGAGGAATCGCCATACAGCCTTCCATAGTGGTTGGACCAGTTCACATTCCCACCAGCAGTGTAGAAGAGTTCCTTTTTCTCCACATCCTTTCCAGCATTTGTTATTGCCTGTATTTTTAATGTGTGCCATCCTCACAGGTGTGAGGTGGTATCTCAGAGTGGTTTTGATTTGCATTTCCTTGATTATAAGTGATGTTGAGCATTTTTTCATGTATCTGTTGGCCATTTGCTTTTCTTCTTTGGAGAAGTGCCTTTTGAGCTCTTCTGTCCATATTTTGATTGGGTTATTGGCTTTTTTTTTGTTGAGTTGTGTGAGTTCCTTGTAAAGTTTTGTTATCAGTCCTTTATCAGATGTATTGTGTGAGTCTTATTTTTTTAACTTCAATCTATTGACTGTCATTTAGCCACTTTTACTTTCAAGCCAAAAGGTAAGCACCTTTGTTCAGGACATAAACCCATCAGAGGCATTACTAAAGTCACTGGTGCACAGGATAGATTGCTAATGGAAACCAGACCTGTTACTCCAGTGGTAAAGTCCAAATTTTGGTAAATTGCATTTAAATAGCAAATAGCTTCAGCTGTAAATATTGGGCTAAAACAAGTAAAGATCAATGTTTACTTCCTTCTACAAAATGTTTTTTGAAGTGGCAAGTAGACTATTACAATGAGAATGTTTTTCAATTGATCAAACTGGGAAACTAATTGTTTTATCATTTTTCATTAGAGTAAGCAACCTCAGATTTTTAAGTTAGATTAAGATTCTTGGTGTCACCCATACAACGTTTAGTAGGAATATCGTTGTTACAGATCTTTTTAAGATCTGATATTATACAATTTGATATTATAATCTTTGACCCATTGAATTCACTTTAAGGAATTCACCCAAAAAAAAAAAAAAAACACTAGAGCACCAAGAAGTATGGACAAAAAATGTTTGATGCAATATTGCTATGAGATAACTGAAATAGCTATCGGTATGGGAAAGGTTATACAAGCTGACGTGTTTTGACAGTATGCTTTACTATACTGTCCTATAACACTGTCAAAAAGAATGAAGTGGATCTCTATGTATTGATATGGAAGAATGTCAATGACAAATTTTTACAGAAGCTGGGTGGTTAGTACTTAACTCTTCCCTCTACTTTGAATGTTTGAAATTTTCCATAATACAGAGGGTTTTTAAATTTTCATCTAGAGTCTCACTTCTGTCAGAAATCTTTAAGAGAACATCATTCCGATCCCAACAACAATAAATGTCCAGATAATGTGCAAAATCATAATTTTTCTTTAATCCATGAAAGACTTGTGTACAAAGGCAATCAAAAAGACTAAATTCCAGGGGGACAGGGGTTAAAATCTCAACACTATGAAGCTATCGCCCGCCACTGCAGCATGAGTTCGATCCAGTCCAAGTGGCTAACTTACACCGCGCAGCAGATCTCTCCTGACTCACCAACTGCTCCCCTCAGCTGTGTACTTCTGTCCATCTGTCTATTCTGCTCCCCACTCTGTCTCTGGTGAATCCTCTCACCCCCCACACCTCTGGCCTATACCCCAGTTCTTGTATGCACAAATAAATAAATCTTTAAAAAAAACAAGGTAAGACACCATGTCACACCCATTAGGATAATTAGCAAAAAGCAGAAAATAAAAATATTGGTGAAGATATATAGAAATGGGAATGCACACTCATTGCTGGTAGGAATGTATAAAGGTACACTGACAACAGAAAAACAGTTTGGTGATTCTTCAAGAAGCTTAACATAGAATTTCCATATCTACTCCTAGATCTATACTCAAGGTAATTGAAAGCAGGAAAATGAATAGGTATTTGTACACTCAGGTTCATGCCAGCATTATTCACAACAGCCAAAAGATGGAAACCACACACGTGTCCATCAATAGAGCATAAACAAAATGTGGTATGTGTATGTATGCAATGAAATATTCATATACAAAAAAGAATGAAACTCTGACATATGCTACAACATGGATGAACCTTGAAAACATGAACTAAGTGAACTAAATCAGACAAAAAGATGGCTATTGTATGATTCCACTTATATGAAGCATCTAGGTAAAAACAAATTCAGACACAAAAAGTAGATTAGCCATTCCAGAAGCTAAGAACAGAGCAAATGAGGAGTTACTGCCAAATGATTATCAAATTTCTGTCTGATGCAATAAAAAAGTTTTGGAAGCATATGATTGTACTACATTGCAAATGTACTTAATGGGCTGAACTGAAACTTTAAAGTGTTAAAAGTGATTACTTTTTTGTATTATGCATATTTTATCACAATAAAAAAATTAACGACATCATATATGTAAAGAAATAGAAGGGGAGGAGAAGGTCCTAGTCCTATTACCTTGAGACCGTCCCTGGAGACCATGTGCAGGTGCTCTAGTTGACAAACCCAGAAGGTCCTAACCTTGCTGCCATTCCTGCAGGAGCCAGACAGGTAAGTAAAGCTGTCTTAGGCCCTCCAGAGCAACCTAACGTCCAGCTAACTGCATCTGAATGACCTCAAGCAATGTCTCTTGGAACTGAGCAATTACCCATCTGAGCCTTACCCTATTCCTCAAAATCAGAAGTTGCAGTTTTAAGTTGTCCCTTTTCAGGAGAATCTGTCACAAAGCAGTAAATAATCAGCATATACTCCACCTGCTTTCTTTAGATTCATTGAACTGACCAGAAAAGTGGAGTTGGTAAGTCAAGCTTTAGGAGATCTGGAGAAGTACTTGAATCATGTCCAATGCTGGGCCCTCTCACCAAGGGCAGAGGCAACACCAACTCACCCTTAAGCGTCATTTCTTGATAAATACATTTTACAGACAAAGGCCAATTCAGTCATTAAGTTAAAAAGTTTACAGACTGCATTTTGTTTTCATTCAAAATGAAGTTACTTTTATTAAGTCTCATGGGGAAATTGGAATGTTGTAAAAAGTGAAACTATTCCCATTACTAAAATGACAATGAGGAAAGTGCTACTATTTTCCCACTCAAAAATATTCATATTTGGCAATATTTGAGCTGGAGAATTATGAGAGCAATTTTTACAATATTCCTAAAATTGGAAGGTGAGGGTCTCACTGTGTCTATGAAGTTGGGGCTGCTCCCACAGTGTCCAAGTCAAGAGGGGCATCTCCATTTGAGACAAAAAACAAAGAAAGTTTATTAGACCAGATGTCAGGAGACCTGAGTTTTTATGCATTTCTACACATCATGTATGGTGGTCAGGACATGTGACCTCTCTGAAAGTCAGATTTCTCATCCACCAATGGAATAGGGCAGTTTTTCTAATTTAGTTATACAGGTAATCAGCAACCAAAGATACAACACAAAATTTTCATGATCAGGTCACACCTTAGACTAATTACATCAGAATTTTCGTAGGAAATAAGCCTTGGGATTTTTTTAAAACTCCCCCTATATTTTCCAACACAAAGTAAAGGTTGGGATCTACCAAAAATAGGGGAATGAAACATGGGAAAATCTTTAAAGTTTCCATCAGCTCTAAAAATTGCATAACCTAGCTACTTTCTCTGTGCACCTGTGTATGGAAGCCAGCGATCACCTGACAGGTGCTAATATGGGGAAAATGGGTGTGATTACCACAAGGAGAAACACCCTGGTTCTTTTGGTGTGGTGTATGAGCAGGATGCCAACAGCAACAGTTTGGCTCTGGCTTTCTAACACCTTCACTATTGAAAAGGCAACAAAACATGGATTTCTCTTCCCTGAGTAAAAACCCTCATCATTGCTGAAGAGAGGGACAAGAGACTGGCAACCAAACAGAGCAGTCAATATAATGATTTCTAGAGATGTGATTAGAAGGGTCTTTTAAAAAAAAAAGATATATTTATTTATGCATACAAGAACTGGGGTGTATGCCAGAGGCATTGTATGGCGAGAAGATTCACCAGAGACAGAGTAGGGAGCAGAACAGGCAGATTGACTGAAGTACACTGCTGAGGGGAGCAGCAGGTGAGACAGGAGAGGTCTGCTGTGCCATGTGGGAAGCTCCCTGGATGGAGATGGAACTCACACTGCAGTGGCTGCGAAAAACTTCATAGTGCTGAGTTTTAACCCTTTGCTCCACCAGGGAGGACCCCATCTCCACCCCGTTAGTGTTTATTCCTCACATTGTCTGGTTTCTGATCTGAAAAATGGAGAAAAATTACCTGCCTTCGATGTTCAGCTAGAACTTAAAAACTGTTAAATAACTAACTGTTTCTTTGGTGCCCATTTGACCAATGAGTTCAGGAAAGAAAAATTTTGAACCTGAACCAAATAGAGAAAGATTTAGTCATGGAGGGATCCTTGCCCCTGAATTCTTACTAGATTGAGGTTCCATTACCCCTGTGCTAGAACAATAGACAGTCCTGCCTAAGTGCCTCACACCAGGCAAGAAGTTGCTGGAAACAGTGATCTCATTTTTACTTGATGAAATAAGATATAATTTACATACAGTGAAATATCAGATATTAAATGCACAGGCAATGAGTTTTGACAAACAAATACACCCATGTAGCCACCACATCAATGAGTCTTTCTTGTCCTTCTCAGTCCAGTCCTTCTCTGCCCTCCCAGAGGCAATCACTCTTCTGATTTCTATTACCATTGACTAGTTTTACCAGTTCAGCCACTTCTATAAAAAGAAAAACTAGGGCCTCCCTGGTGGCGCAGCGGTTAAGCGCTGCGCTGTGGAGCTGTCGGCAGCAGCGATGCAAGTTCGACGCCCAGCCGGGGAGAATCCCACATGGTGTGGCAGACCTCTCCTGCCTTGCCCGCTGCTCTCCTCAGCAGTGTATTTCTTATCTGCCTGTTCTGCTCCCCACTCTATCTCTGGTGAAGCCTCTCGCCGCTTCCACACCTCTGGCCTGTACCCCAGCTGTATGTATAAATAAATAAATCTTTAAAAAAAAAAAAAGAAAAAGAAAAAGAAAAACTAGTATAGATTCTTCTGTGTCTGGCTCCTTTCACTCATGTTTGTAGGATCAGCCATGTTAGTGCTTTTATCAGTAGTTTTTTCCTTCATATTGCTGAGCGGTATTCTATCATATCCACATACCACAATTCACTTGCCCATTCTCCTATGAATACATATTTGGATCATTTCTAATTCCTGGCTGATATGAATAAAGCTGCTATGAACATTTCTGTTTAAATCTATTTAGGAACATATTTTCATTTATACTGGGCAAATACCTAGAAGCGAGATGGCTTGGTGACGAGGCAGACACGTTTAACTTTATGAAGAACTGCCCAACAGGGCCTCCCTGGTGGCACAAGGGGTTAAGTCTCAGCACTATCAAGCTATCACCAGCCACTGCAACATGAGTTAGATCCCCAGAGAGGGAGCTGACCCACATGGCTCCACAGACCTCTCCTGTCTCGCCCGCTGCTCCCCTCAGCAGTGTATTTCAGTAGTTCTGCCTGTTCCGCTCCCCATTCTGTCTCTGGTGAATCCTCTCACCCTCCACATTTTTAGCCTACACCCCAGTTCTTGTATGCATAAATAAATGAATCTTAAAAAAAAAAGAACTGCCAAACAGTTTTCCAAAGTAGTTACATGATTTTTACATTCCCACCAACAACACATAAGCTCTTGTTTCCAGTTGCTTCATATTGTCACCAAAATAGATGTTGTCAAGTCTTTTCATTTTAGTCACATAAGAATCAAACAATATATTTTTGGTACCTGCTATTACTTTGGAACATTCTGTTTTCCTAGAGAATTTTATACTTTCACTAAAGCATTAGATATACCCACCAGCCAGCCAATCTGCTTTTATCTCCATACACATGTACCCCTCAATCATAGACAGAATGCCATTTCATCCACAAGTATTTCAGCATGTATCTCTCAAACATAAGAACTCTTTTTAAAACTAACTAAAATGTCATTACATGTACCTTTTTAAAAATGGTAATGCCTTAATACCATCAAATATTCAGTCAATGTGCAAATTTCCAGTTGTCTGGACAATATCATAAATGTTTTGTGTAGTTTGTTCAAAAAAGTGTACCTATTACATTTGGTTGATATCTTAGGAGAATCTTTTAATTCAAGGGTCCTTCCCTTTCTGCTGTGCTTTGGAATGTTTTGCTTAAATAAGTTGAATTATCCTCTAAAATCCTACAGATTGAATTTTGCATTATTTAACATGGTCCGCTGTCCTCTGTATTTTCTGTAAATCGTTATTTGAATATAAGAGTTTGATCATTGGGCCTCCCTGGTGTCTCAACAGGTTAAGTCTCAGGACTATGAAGCCATCCGCAGCCAATGCAGCACCAGTTGGATCCCAGGCCTGTTCTGTTCCCCACTCTCTCTCTGCTAAATCCTCTCACCACTCCACACCTCTGGCCTATACCCCAGTTCTTGTATGCATAAATAAATAAATCTTTAAAAAGAAAAAAGAGTTTGATCATGGGCCTCCCTGGTGGCACAAGGGGTTAAGTCTCAGCACTATGAAGCTCTCCACAGTCACTGCAGCACAAGTTCGATACCCAGCCAGGGAGATTCCACATGGCACAGCAAACCTCTCCTCTCCTGCCTCACCCATTGCTCCCCTCAGCAGTGTAGTTCAGTCAATCTGCCTGTTCTGCTCCCACTCTGTCTCTGGTGAATCCTCTCACCCCCCAACACCTCTGGCCTACACCCCAGCTCCTGTATGCATAAATAAATAAATCTTTAAAAAAAAGAGTTTGATCATATTTGGGTTCAAATATTTTTAACAAAAGTGTTTCAACCAGGAAATACGTAATGTCTGTTGTCTCCTTTTTATGTCAGCACTGTTGATGTTCAATGCCTGAACCATTAGTTCATTTGGGGTTGTAAATTAGTAATGTTTCATTTCTATTCTGTCTTCATATATGTGTTAAAATACTTTAATATGTAGAAAATTTCTTCATCTACTAATTGTTTACCCCATGGTACAGTTCATATAAGACAGAATAAATTATTATTTTCCTTTATCAATTTAAAAAAACTTGTGTTCTCTAGAATTCTCAATAATGAACAATTTGTTGGGGATTTGGGGGGCATCATTTGGATAAACTATAGTTCAACATATTTTGTGTGTTTCAGTCCATTGTGGTTATTATCACTTTTGATTATCATTTTTTCTACCAATCAAAAGGTACTTAGTCCACTGACAGATAACTTAGAAAAACACTACTATGCTTGCCATGGTTTTTACTTTCAATTTCTTATGTGACTGTCTTTCTAATTCGAGTGATTACAGAATATAAGGCAATGGTTAGAAGAGACAAGATCTTTACAACAGCCTCACTGTAACCAGCACATCAGAGAGGGCTTCTCTGTTCTTGTCTCTTATGAGAGCTTGTCAGGAAGGAGAATTCCCCTGTTGTGGACTTAGCCTGTGCTCTTCTATAATACAGCAGGGCCACCCAGAAGGCCACAAGAACTTGGGCAACATAGTAGAGTGGAACCCTGAGCCAAACTACTGAGGTTCAAATCCTGTCCCCCACCTACCAAGTTTGGTGAAATTACTTTACCTCTTTCTGCCTCATTTTCCCTATCTGTAAAATAGGGAGTAATAACAGTACCTCAAAGGGATATTATGATGATAAATGAGCTAATAGATGCAAAGCACCATTTGCCTGGCATATGGTGAGCCCTCAATAAATGTACACACTTATTACAGTTCTCATCATTCAAGCTGAATCTGGATTTTCTTTAGGGCTCCCAGTCCTATCCATGAATGGAGGTGTGAGACCTCCGATGCCAGAAGGAGCCCTCAACCTCCACTCTCTACTAAGAAGAACAAGACACCCATTAGGTGCATGAGTAAGAGGCAGTTGAACCATGATGTGCACTAACCTTCATAAGACACAAGAGAGGAAAGAAAGGTGTGGCTCTTATTGTACTTTTCTTATTTGTTTTATCACTCCTAATTTTCCTAGTGCTCTTTTATGTGCCAATTGGGAATATCTACTTTGATAAAAACTCTAAACTTCTGAAAGCACTCTTTTTCTGCACTACTCACTAAATCCACTTAACATTCTCTTATTGTCCCCTTTGACAAACAAGGGAGCTGGCAGTGACCTGCCCAAGGTCACAGAGTTAATTAGAGGCCCAGCAGGAACCAACAGTTAGGCCTTCTGACTCTTTTAACAATAACTTTCTGTTTTCACCATTATGTTTTCCTCACCCATTGATGTATTCATTAAATCACTATTTATTGATTATCTATTTATTGTCAGGCACTGTTCTAGAACAAGCTGTGATGTATTAGTAGATACAGCTGAGGCAGAAATGACACAGACAAAATTCCTGCCTTCAGTAGAGTTTAAATTCTACAGTAATAAGGAGGGATTACTGCTTTAATTGGCTAGTAGGGAAGGTCTTATTGATAGAGGGACCTTACAAATACTTGAGGGACAAATTATTAGGCAGAGAGAAGTGGCAAGGGCAGAGGCCCAAAGGGAGAGGCATATCTAGTGTGTTCTATAAACAGCATGAAGTAACTATAGCTGCAGTGGAGGCAGCAAGAAAGACAGCAGCGTCAAAATCAAATTGTTCAGGACTTTGTAGCAATTGTAAGGTCATTAACTTTTAGTCTGAGTTGGATGGGATGCCAATGGAAGATTGTCAAATATTCCTTATTGGAAAGTAAAATCAATAATAATAATACATGCTAACACTAAGCTAACCCCTCACTTCCAAACCTAGGTGTTATACCCACTAGAAAAGCACACATATGTGCAACAAAAAGACATACTCAAGGATGTTCATAACAGGGTTATACAAAATAACCAAAACTTGAACACAACCAAATATATACCAAACAACAGAAGAGATAAATAAAATTTTATGGTTGCTATATTTGAATGATGTTTATTAAAGAAATAATATGAATGAAATGAAAGATCTACCCATTCACAAATCATTATTGAGCACCTACTATTACAAGGTGCTGTTAGTCACTCTCAGTTTTTATTAACTATTATTATTGTACCAGAAACAGCAGACCTTTGGGGGAAGGGTCTAAGACCCCTTCTCTTGACAGCAAGCTCATTGTTCGAAGGGCAGAGACCTGTTACTAAGCCCTCCCACACAATTGTGGCCCAGTAATCAGCAGTGGTAATGGAAGGACCTCAAGATAAGCACTTTCCCTCCAGTTTGAGGATCAGCAAAACCTATGTAAGTTTTCATTTCAATGCAGTAGACCTGAATGAGTATCTTGAAAATATAATCAGTAATAGATGTTAAGTGACTGCACGGAAAGTATGACATTAATGTAAATGTTTTTTTAATTATTATTCATTGAGACCTTATAAAAAGATTTCACGTTTCCTCAACTGACTTAAAGTCAACCACTTTTGCCTATTAATTGGTCAGCTATCCATCTAACATTTAAATCCCATCTTTTAGAAGTCAAGCTGATGTGGTGGGTTTCTTGTATTTCAGACTAAGGAATCTATAGAACAGTTTATTAAAACTATACTGTCAATTAAAGTCAGATTGCATTAAAGCCAAATTAGCTTAAATATGGCATGCTTCCATGTTATTGTTCTACATTTTTTTTTTATGTATTGTATGTAAGTATTTCTAGAGGTCCACAAGATAGAAATTACAGTGTCAGGAGCATTCGCTTCCTGGAACTAAAACTCAGATGGGTGAAAGGAAAAACCAGAAATGACACTGGCAAATTCTCAGGGGAATAAGAAATCCAGAGCTTAAAACAAACCATAAACCACAGCTTTCTAATCCTGAGATGATAGCGGGGAACATCTGTTTATCAGTTACATACATTGCCATTTACATGACGGAACACATTTAATGGACAAAGCACTAAGCTCACTGGCGGGTGGCTGCTTTGTTTGCAGTAATGCGTGACTGCACAGCCTTGCGAGCCAGCACCGTGTCCAAGATGACTGAGGAGCCCTGCGACCCCCTCCCATCACATCAGATTCTGGCTGTTGAAAGTCTGTGTCTGGCTAAGAAAACAAAGCTGCTCTGGATTGTCCATGTGGTGAGTTCCAGGACCATGTAGCAAGTGGAGATAACTCCTTGGAGATATTTAATGCTGAGGAGCCATAGAATCTAAAACCATGAAAACTAATAGTCTAATGACTGAATTTTTATGATTATTTCAATCATCATTTAAAAGAGAACTAGAGAGAACTTTCCTAAACACCTTGACTAATAAATTGTCAGCGTTTAAACAACAATTACATTATGAAATGGAAATTAGCTGTTATGATCAAGCCATATGGCTAATATAATTGATTGGTTCACATTTTTAAAAGATGAAATGCACAACCCAAAGAATACTGAGTAGAATTTACAAAATTAACTAGAGGTGATTAGTTCTATTTTGTTGGACAGGTTGGGGCTTTTATGTGAAGAACAGAGAGAAAAAACTTTTACCTCTGATTTTGAATGGAAAATATGAATTTAAAAGTTCAATGATAAGACTAATTCAAAATGCCCCCCTTACTCAAAATGGGAATTTGCACACATACACAGGCAAATAGATATATACACATGTGGGGCAAAAAGGCATTATAATGAGAAGCTAAACAAATATACATTTCTGTAATTGACAGCATGAGGGAAAAAAATGGTTCTGAATTTTCTCCCCACTTTGAAAGTATGCTTTAGCATCAGTATGGCATCAGCTTTGATCATGTTTTATCTACAGCTCTTCTCTAATATATGACAAGTGCTTACACTGATACTAGAGAAAATGAGATGTGTTAAAAGGAAAACACCCCCAGGTTTGATGGAGACATGTCTAGGATTTTAAGGTAGCAAACTGACACCACTCTCCTTTTTCATAATTGAGTGTCCCTAACCCACTTCCCAACCCCCAGACTAGCCTGCACATCTGGATTGAAACTGTACTTCTATTGACCTCTCTACCTGAATGAAAGTGAACCTAATCATTCTGCACTGGAAATGCCTTTACGTTTGAGTTTCTTCTCTTGGTTAAAGTTTTATTTGAAGGTTCTTGTTGTTACTGATTTTAGCAGACAGTTGGCTCTATTTCCCTGGATTGCCAGCACAAAATGCAATATATATTATTTCCTTTAACTTACACAAAGATCCTTTAAAGGAGGTGTTATTCAAATTCTAAAAATATGAGGGCAGAATTGAGGCTACAAGACTGAGAAGGGGAGGGAGAGACACAGAGGACTATGGTGGAAGGCTGAGGTGCCTTGTTGGTGGGTGTGATGTGGTGACCGGCGGCTGCGGAAGGGTGATCTTATGCCTCTGAATTACATACCGTGTCATAAACCAATGTCACCTCAATAAAATAAATTAAGGTGATTTCATTAACAGACATCAAAAAAAATAAAATGATGTTCCTTAGAAAAATAAATGTCATTATCATCATCATCATCATCCCCATTTTATAGACGAGGAAATTAAGAATCAGAGTGTTTAGTGGATTTCTCCTTATAGAGTGACAAAGACCAAAAGACAGAAGTTCTAAACTTGTATTAGTTTCATTTGGGCCTATGCAGAGAAAAATGTGTTCATTTTTTTTCCTTTGACATGGCTTTCTGAAAGGTGCATGTGGCTAATGTTGCGTTAATTTAAATGTTTTCTTAAAAGGAGGTGTTTCACAGCACATGGAAGCAGAAAGGCACTAACCTGGAACCTTGGGTTATAAAAGTGGAAAGACATATTTCTCAAATCATTTTAGCCAAGACCTGTCTGACATTTTGAAGCCCCTTGACCTACCCCCAACACCCAGTCCTCTGTAACACTTCATATCTGCAGATCCTCAGTCCGTTGGTTCTTATCCTGCCTGTGTGTTAGTGTAGGGGAGCGCTCTTGGCTTTACCCTGAAGTGTGCGTAAAAGGAAAAGACATTTATGGAGTGCCTGCTGTAAGCAATGCACTGCTTTCTGTGTGACATGAAATAAAAGGTGAAATCCTTCTGATTCCTCTTTGAGGTAGGACTATTATTTATCCCCACGATACAGAGAAACATACTGAGAAAGTTTAATTTGTCCAAGGTCTCATAGCAAACAAACAACACAGATGAAGGTGGGGTCTGTAGTTGGCAAAGGAGTTCTCAGACCCATGCTGTTTCACTAGAGAACTCACTTTAAAGTTAACCTATACTTGGCACAAAAATCTCAATGCAATCACTAAGGCTGAGGGGGGACGAAGGAGGAGGTGCACGCCTCAGGGGAAGTTTCCCTCAGAAACTTGATCATCTTGTCATGCTCAAAAGTCTTCTTTTACTGGTGATCTTTTAAAAAAGAAAGAAAAGCAACTAGACGGGAAACCCGGAAAGCCCCAAAGTCCCAGCTTCTTCCTACCCTTTGCCTGCGCCTGTTGGCTCATCTGCCCGCCAGCAACAACGCGGGTCCCCGGGGGCTGTGTGAAGTCCCCACCCACTCAGAAAAAACAATCTCCCAGCAAATACACGCGACACGCTATCGAAAAGCCCCTCCCCTTCCAACACTTTAAAATGATGAACCGGTGTTCTCCTAGAGCAACGTGTGGGGAACCGACACTTCTCAGGAAATATCCAAGTTTTTCCGGGCAGCCCAGGGCAAGATTTTTTAGCTGCCATCAGGGTTCCGGGCTACCCGGCCTGCGGATCCAAAGGTGATCGCGTCTGTGGCTGGGAAAACGTGGTGAGCGCTACCCCAGCGCTCCTTTGAGGACTTGCGGGGCGACCGCGAAGGCTGTACCCCACGGGGTGCTTCTGGCTAATACCTGGTTTCCCCCACCCTCACCTCCCAACCGACTCAACCTGAAGACTGCGAAAGAAGGCTAGTCCGGGTGCGGGTCCTGACTCTGGGGCCACAGCCGCTTCCAACAAGCCCGCTGCTGCCTTTGCGCGAGGCTGCCGGCTCCCGGGGGGCACCCCCTGCTTTAGCAGACAGGAGGGCCTGTGACCTTCTTCAGTTACTGTTCCTTCAAAGAAAAAGACGGAACCGAAGGACGCCTTGGGACAAGGAGTGACCATCACCGGGTGAAAACCAAAGTTTATTTTCCTTTCTTTTAAACTATCCTCTGACCTTAACAAGGCCACCAACGCCAAGGGCAGAGCTGTTTCACAGATGGGAAGGCCTCGATGATTTTTTCGCTGGTGCCAAAATTCGGAGGCCGCTACAAATCAGCAGGGGCATCCCTCCCCCGTGTCAAAAGCACTAAGATCCAGCTTGAGAGGCCCAGGTTCTGCTGGCCTGGGGAGAGAAGAGGGACTCCAGCTGGGCTGTTGCCCCCAGGTTTGTGGGCTCCCTCTCCCTGGAGCCCTGCCCCCCTCATTCTGACTGGAGAGCACCAGTGGGGAATGTTGGACTCTCAGCAGAGCACCTCACCTCTTTTAGGACAAGTCCCTGAGGGTCTGAGCCGCTGTCCCTTCCCCACCCACTGACCACCTCTGTCCTCATCTTCCAGTCCCTAGGAACAGAGCTGGGGACAGCTCAGGTTTTCACAGCAAGGGAAGGGCAGAATTCAGAAATGTGTCTGGTCACCCAATAAAGAGGCAGCTAGTACCCCGGAACCTCAATTGCAGTGTACCACTTTTCAGTTTTCAAAAGGTGAAGATATCCAGTGCACAGAATCCACAAGTGCCAACGGCCTACCAAAAAGATGCTTGCAGGTAGAACGTGGATGGGGCCAGTCAGGAGCAAGTCTGATTGCAGGCTTTCAAGAGTCTTCTAAGGAGGCAAATATAAAAGTCCCTTTTCTATATAGGGAAACAAAGGTTTCAGCAGAAGATTCAGAAATTTGCCTGATAATTGCATTTGCCTGAGAATGGTGGCCCTAGGTCCCCTGGGTCAGTCACACTATCTCTTCTGGGTCTATCCTCATGACCCACAGTCCCAATCCTGTGGTGGCGCATGTTGGGCATCTCCACCCCCATTCCATGAAGGACCCTTCCCACCCCACCCCCATCCCCCGTCTGTGGATCCCCCAGAATGCTTCAGGGTGGAAGCATACCAGGAATCCCCAGAATGCTTCCAGGTATTAGCAGGGTGAACAGCAGCCTTCCCAGCCTGATCCTGATCTTGACTCCCTAGTACCTGGGATCCTTTAAGGTGCTTTAAGGATGTCATCTTGCCACTTGATGTGATGATGGCTTGATGGCCAGTAGACAACAGCACCTGCGGCCCAAGCCCCCATCAGCCAGGTCGACCACCAACACTTACCCTATATGTCCAAGTGCAGCCCCAGTCCTGCCCATAAATTTCAAAACCAACCACCAAGACTCAAACGAAACGGACATGAGGGGCTCATACACTTGAGTAGGATCTCCCTCCCAGAGGCCTTTCTCCTGCTCACCTAACAGTGGCCAACATTTACTGAACATTGACCATGTACCAAGCAAACTTAATTTTCTCAAACAAGTTTCCCAACAACCCAATGAAACCAGTTCAATTTTTATACCCAATTTACAGATGAAAAACTGAGGTACAGAAAGGTTAATACATCAATTACCATTACCTGAACCCCAGCAAAGAAGAGCCCAACCCCCTACTGCTTTAATTTTAGAGGACAAGATAAGGAGAATGTTGGTAAGGAACACAGAACTGCAGGACTTAATTGCACTCTCCAATGCTTTTTTTCTTTCTGATCACACACCAACAAACTGTCAAGAGGATTTCCAGTGGACCCTGCTGGAGGTGGTTGGGCAGGGCAAGGGGAGGCAGGATTCCACTGAGACCTCTGGAGCCTAGGGACTGACACCTGTCATCTGGATTCTAACTTTGGCTCTGGATGTTTTAATTGTGTAACCTTGGGCAAGCTGCCTGACCACACTCAGCTTCTGATTACCAGCTATAAAATAGGAAGGAGAATACACAAAGCAAGCAGACACATCTTAGAATGATGTGAGGATTCAATAAAGTAATAAATTTCTTGCCTTCCTTGAAGTTTCTTCACCCCTCAAATGGCACTCAGGAACAAGTGAATGCTTAAGATTAGCTTTCTTTTTTCCTTCTGCTGTTCTGGAAGCAGCCCAGGTAGCACTTAGTGCCTTCCACTCTGCCTTACCCATTGCTTGGCTCCATCCAGGCTCAGGTTAGGTGGTTCTCCCTGGACCTCAGACCTGGATCTAATGATGTTCTGGATGTTCTGAGGCAGAGCACCCAGAGCACTAGCCTTGCGTTGGGGGCTGGGAGAGCAGTGTACAAAGAAGGTAAGGTGTCGCCAAAGGAAGGAGCAAGTCCAGGTCAGCAGACGCTGCTCTTTCACATTAACCAGAATGATGAACCTTCAGAATCTGCTCTACACCAGGCTCTAGTGTGAACTTTACACATATTAAACTTCTCAACAACCCATGAATACGTAGGACTGCCCCTATTTTATGGATGAAGAAATTGAGGCACATAAAGGATCAGTATTCACACCACCAATAAAGGACAGAGCAGGGACTCCAATCAGACGCTTATACAGTGTCTCACAGTGGGGGAGGATGATGGCAGTTGGAGTAGAGGAGTGAAATTAGAACCCAAGTCTGTGAAATTTCCCCACATAGCTCTTAGGTCTCTAGGCTTCAGGTGACAAAACTCTGCATGTTTGTCACTTCCCGACCCCATCCCCTAGTTAATCCCCACAAGACCCGGAGCCCACTGCCAGAGAGGCTGAAGCTCCATTAGAAGCTCAGTCTGCCCTTATCCCTGGGCCTCGACCTACCTACCTCAGGCCTTGCCTCCTGGAGTCTGATCCTGACCCTGCCCAACCTCTGGGCTGCCTCCATCATCAGTCTGTCGCTGGCACTATTCTGTCCTCTCCTGGCGGCCTCTCAGGATCCAAGTCCCTGAAGTCTAAGGGTGCTCCTTTCTCTGCTTTGGTGATCTGGTGGAATTCCTAGAAAAGCTCTGCTCTCCCCACACCCCCATTCAATTTTCTGCCTCTAGAGACCACATGGGGGGCAGCAGGACCTGTATGATTTTAAGGCAATTTTCCTGGCATTTTGGAGGATTTGTTTGTTGGTGAATTTGGCGGCTACAGAGAGTTCTGGGTTCCAAACAAAGGATATGGGAAAGCCAGTTCCCCTCAGTCCCACGCCCTTCCATTCCTTCTCCCACTTAGTATCCCAGCCAGGAACTGTGCAGACCCAAAAGCTGAACAGAGTCACTGCCTCTGGGGATCCCCTTCACCCCTGCCTTCTGCCTTCTTACAAATGGTGGCAGTTAAAGCTGGCATTTCTGGGCCTGAGGTTTTCCTCCCTCTGGATTAGAACCTCTAGGGCTTTACTTCCCTCACACCCCTGTTTGCCCTCCATCAGCAGCCCTGGGAGCTTCAGGAAACTTTGGTCTCTCTTTCCCACCATTTATTCATTTATTGATTCAACAAATATTTATTCAGTCTCTATCCTAAGCCAGGCTTATAGAGCCAGAGCTTAATTCCAAGTTTGCCTTCCCTGGCCACCCATGTTCAAGTAGAAGCTCAAAAAGTGCAGCAGTCTCTGAGAGGGATGAGAGAAAAATCCAGGAAGGCTATAGAGGAAGTGACCCAAAAGGTGAAGAGGAGTTGAGGGAGGTGAGGGGAAGAAGCTGATAGCGGCTTTCCTATGAGAGTCTAGAACTCGCTTCCTTGCTTAAAAGTGGCTACTCTCCGGACAGCCCGATGGTCAGAGAGGTAGTACGCTGGGTTTGGAATCCAGATGAGCGCTTTTCCTGAAGTGGCCGCTTCACAAGTCCCTGTTAGCCTCCTGCAGTTCACAGCAAAGCTCTGCCCCGACACACTAAAAGGAGACTTGCCCCAGAGCTACACTGACATTGCTGGCTCCTCAAAACTCCTGGGCCCACTCGTCTCAGTGGTGGTAACTAACTTTGCTAAAACCCCTGCACCCAGGTGCTTTGGCAGAGGTGGGGGGAGGTAAGACGACACAGTGGTCTTTGGGGGGCAGGGCAGGGGGGATGGCCAAGCGCAAATATTCGCTGCGGAAATTGCAGCCTTTAAACTTTCCCTCCTCATTCCCATCTCAATCCTGCATCCTGACTTCATTCCTCTGCTGAACCTCGGGAAACACGCTGCCCCAAGTTCCCCTCGGGGGCGGCAAACGACTGGAGACTTCTCTAGCGGCCCAATCCCCCGCCGGCGAAGGGCGGGGAAGAGCCGGGGCCCAGCACTGCGTCCTCCAGTCCCCGGGCGGAGCTTGGACCCGAGCTGTCTTCCCGCCGAGCTGCCGCTCTCTCGCCTCTCTGTTGCGCTAGCGAGAGGCCTCGCGCTGACCTCGCAGTAACGCCAGGCCACCGTTAAGGGCCTTCTCGCCTGGTCCTCCTGCGCCGGGTGCGGAATGGAGGGAGGGGGGAAATGTTAGGATGGGCATCTCGCAACTGTGGAGGCCGGTGGCGGAGCGCCCGGCTAGGCTGACCCTGAGAAAGGAGTGCTCACGTTCGAAGTGACGATCCCCGCAGCCCTCTACGGACCTGACCCGCCCAAAGGGAGGAGGGCCTGCCTGGGAGACAGCCCCAAATAGGGTGTTGAGTGGCATGGGACTAGGCCGCGTCCCCCTGACCAACTCTGCAACTCAGCTGCGGTCAATCCAGCCGCAGCCTTCTGCCAGCCCGAGGGACAGAAGTGCTCGGGAACCCGGTCAGCGCCCTTGCTGTTTGGGCAGCACCAAAGCAGATCGATTCCCATGGGTGCCTTTACGGAAGGTTGCACCTGGGTGTGGAGCTACCCGGGTCACCTGCACGCAC
>PVIJ01001008.1:178727-206227 GCA_004024925.1 Scalopus aquaticus | reverse complement strand
ATCGCTTTGATTTAAATAACATTTATTTTACATGACCAAACACAATAAATAACATAATATACAAAGCTTTATAATTATTGCACATTTGTAAAATATCTTACAGTGAGTTCATACAGCCAGCAATATTTAGAGCACAAAGACTTTATTTACAGTTTTATTTTTATTTATTATAATAACCAGATCCAAAGGACCTAACATAAGATGAATTTATGTTAATTTTATCAACCAGCGTTCTCATCAATCATATATATTTGGGGGGGAAATGTAAACATTATTTCCTAAAGTACCTTATATACATCGCATAGCTGATCGTAAGAAAGGACTTTAACAATCTACAAAGGTAAAGCTGATAAAAGAGTACCATATTTTGGTTTACTTTATTTAGCCTTAAATTATATATTAATATTTTTTTAAGTGTAAACTCAGTAAGAGCTGGTATAATCAATATTTTACATAAGTAGTCTCATTTCTTTAAAGAAAAAATAAAACAAAAAAGTTGAGCTTTAGATCATTGCTATTTCATTGGGAAGTCCTCTAACATTTTATGGGAATATCTAATAGACCCCAGGAGTTTTGAAATACTGTTTCCCCTTGAAATATTTTCCATTCGAAGAAAATAATTTCTCCTGGAAAGTGAATTCTTTCAAAAGTTTCTTGAAAGCCTCTTTTTAGTAAATAATTTTCTTAAATCCAGTGTCTTTAAAATAACAAATATGTCAGAACACAATTTGAAATAAATCACACAAAATAATGCCAATGGGTATTATGTATATATGTATGTGTGTGTATCTCTTACATACATGTACATATTTAAGAGAATGGATATATATGTACAGACATATATACACACACACACACGAATATGTAGGTAACATACCTACATTTTAATACACACACACACCACTTCCTGGGTCTAAACATGCACTAGCAAGTTATTTTAGGGCTTCAACTCTTCAGAAAATCTCATTATGTGAGGAGTGAAGTGGCTCTGCGGGGAGCATTATGGAAATATCTGGGCTTGATTTAATGAGGCTGTTCACATTGGTGGAATATCAACTTAACAGAGAAAAGTCTACCCAGGGCGTCCAAGTTACCAAAATGAAAATTGGCAATTGAGATGATAAGAACGTGGCTTTCTTCTGCGAAATCACTTCAGGTAACAGAGATAACATTAAATAACATACATTCTATGCACCAAGAACAATGTTTTATGTACCGAGTCTCTTATCCGTCTCTCCTAATGACTTCCCTTAGCGGGTTGTTAGTACTTGACAGCAGGTCTCCGTGCGGGGAACTTTTCTCCAATTCCACATTCAAAGGAGGTCCATCAGAGAGCATGATTGGCAATTTTCGTCATAATCTGCACATTATTAGCATCAAAATTGACGTGGCAGTTAACACTGGTGGGTTTTGATGTGCCTTTCTGCGAGTTCAAGGAAACCCCTCCAGTAGCCAGGCTTGGCAAAGCAGGTCTCAAGAACCCAGCGGTGACTTTGCAGAGGCAAAGGCGCAGCAGACATGCGTGAGAAATATGCCAAGAACCATTTTACCCGAGGAAAAGAAAAGCGAGGAGGGGAGAGGGTGAGGGGAATAGAGAGTTCGAACTTGGACGTGTCTAAGGAAATGCTTCCGGATAATATACACCTAGAGATTCAAGTATTTCCCAGATCGAGTGGAACCCGGTAGTTGGAAAACTGAGCCGAAAAATCCTGCTTCGAATACTACAGTTATCTGTCCATCTTACTGTCCCCTTCGTTCCCCTTTCCTTCTCTGGCCAGGCTGTGGCAACTTCATCAGCCATTACTTTTTTCATAAAAAGGACAAGTTGTCTCATTCCAAACCAAAAGAGAGAACGGAGGCGGGCCCAGAGAGAGCAGGCGGGACCGCCATCCCTTCCCACCCCAGCCGTGCCCTTCCCAGCCCCACGCAGGACCCGGCTCCGGCCCACAATCTTACCCACACACCTACACCCGCCCGCGCTCTCCATTCGCTCTGGGGCCTTCTCCTCAGACCTCCTTTCCTGCGCTCTCCTCGGACAGGGCCCCTAACAAGCTCAGACAGAGAGAGAAATGGTCACCTCCCCTCACCCTTGTTTAAAAGAAAGGATGGAAGAAAAAGAGCAGCATCAGGAACCTCCAGTGACTTTTCCTCCCACACAAAGCACTAGCGCACATCATTCCCCCTCTCTCTTTGTTGTGGTTCCCGGTGGCTCCTGGCCACGTGGTTCAGCAAGTAACCCAGAGCCGAGCGCCTGCAGACAGGCCACGCGACCCCACAGGGCCGGACCGCCTTGGGGACGAGGGGATTGTCTTCGGGGAGACCAAGAGCTCAGGATAGAGGCAGGAAGGGGGCCTGAGCAGCGAAAAACATACTTAGAGGAGGGGAGGCGATCGGGTAGCAGATACAAAAATAGAAATAGTTTGGGGGTGCCGCCCGCCGGGCTTCCGCGCGGGCCTTCCCCTCCCAATTCACGGCAGGTTGCCTGCGGCCTCCCGCGCGGGGACGCCCCCTGGCGTCAGCTACCGCCGGGGGCAGCGCGCGGAGGGCAGCGGGGCGCGCGGGAGGCGCGGGGGCGCTCAGGGGACTGCCCGGCGCGCTCGGAGCGGCGGGCGCGGCCCCCTGGCGGCGGCGACGTAGTTATCTGGTGAGCGGCGCCTCGTCCCTCTGGTCCGGCGGGCTCACGGCCGTCTTGCTCAGCACCGCGGCTGAGTAGGGCAGGAAGCCGCTCTCGGAGCGGGGCGCCGCGGCGCTACAGCCGAAGTCCGAGCCCGCAGCGCCCCCAGCGCCGCCGCCCCCAGCGCCGCCGCCGCCGCCGCCGCCGCCCCGGGAGCCCAGGGCCGCAGCCGCGGCGGCGGCGGCGGCGGCCGCAGACTGACTACTGTGGCAACTGAGGCACGAGCAGGGCGCGGAGCCGCCGCTGGGGGGCGCCCCGGCCGCCGCGGCGGAGGAGGCCGCGGCCGCCGCCGCTGCCGCCGCCGCCGCCGCTGAGGCCGCGCTGTTGAGCCCCGCGGCAGCCGCGGGCGCCTGGTAGAGGCCCGGGTGGCGGAAGCTACACAGCAGCTCCGGCCGCGAGTAGGGGTGCGACAGGGCGCGGAAGGTGTCCAGCGGGCGGATGGAAGTGGCGAAGGGCGAGGAGGCCGCGGCCGCCGCGCCCGAGGCCGCGGCCGCGGCGGCCGCCGCCGTGACGCCCACGTGCGGGTAGTAGTGCAGCGGCACGTGCGAGTGGAAGGGGTAGGGCAGGCTTCCGGTGGCGGCCGCGTGCGTCATCATGTAGGTGTAGAAGCTGGGGTCGGCCGGGTGCGGCCACGACATGGCCAGGCGCTGCCGCTTGTCCTTCATGCGCCGGTTCTGGAACCACACCTGCGGGGAGAGCCGCGCGGCGGCCCGAATTTGGGTGTGCCCGGCCACCCCGGCCCCGCCCAGGGCCTCCCCGCCCCTCCGGGACCGCGGTCTCGCCGGGCCTACTCCCTCCGACCAGGCCCGGCCCCCGAGCCCCCTCTGCTCGCTCAGCTGGAGCGCTGTGGGCGGTGTGGGTCGCCGTGGGCACACCCTCCTCGGCGAAAAGAGCCTTCCCTGTGTGCGACTACCGCGGCTCCTGGGCTTCTGTTCCCTACTTTTTGCTCGGTTTTCCCGTCCCAGCCCACCGTTCCTTCTTCCTGCCATTCCCCGGCGCCCGGTCTTGCTGAGCGCCTGCCTCTCAATCCCAGGATTTGCACGGGGATTCTAGCCCGCCTTTGAAGAAAGGCTGTAGTGGCAGCTTTTCTGAAAGGTCGCCGCGCAAGGTCTTGAATTTCTGAGCTGCACGAACCTACCCTGAGGGGCACGGGTCCGATTTTGAAAGGGTGATTTCGTTGGATTCGTTTGCCTCAAGTCAGTGGTGGGAACTACATCCCTTAAACTGTGAAGGGGACTTTTCTACCCCCCCCCAACACAGTAGCTAATGAAGACATCATCCGTCACAACTCTAAATTAAAGCTCTACCAAACCAAAGGGAGACTTCCACCCCTCCCCTGTCCTGTGGAGTTTCCTCTTTTCTTTTTCCAGACTGTAGATCCCTCCGTGAAGTGCTCACTACGTCGCCCAGCTTCCTGGCTATCTCTCACAAATGTGCAATAAAAATTGATTATATAAAGATATATAAATAAGGACAATTTCGTTGCATCCTCCACTCCAGTAGTTGCTTTTTTTCCCCGTTGCCCAGGAGGAAAATGTCTAGGAAACTACTTTCTCGACCCAATCGATTTTTAAAATGCAGTGGGGTTTTTTTCCCCGTGTTGTAACGATTTATGTGGAAAATAAATCTCCAAGATCAAGAACAAATGAAAAGTTTCACCTCTGATTTGTGCCAAAGAAACAAAGACCAGTCGGGTTTGCCGCCGAGGGGAAACTGGGGCCATAGACTTGGGCGAGGGGGCACCTACCTGGGCAGGCGCTGGGCAGAATCGAGCGGAGGCGAGCATTTGAGGCATTGGTTGCTCCATCCCCAGGCCTTCCCAGGTCAGCCAGGTCGGCCAACCCTTCAGATTTGAAAGCCGAAATACAAACATGCCAACTCCTTTGGTGATGCTCCCCCGCGAGTTTCCAGACCCTATGCTAAACCTAGACACCAGAAAGGAGAAACAAAACCCCAGACACCCCCAGGGAAACTAGAGCAGGAGCGCACTGGAATCGATACCTTGATGGTGGTTTCGGGCAAGTTGAGGGCAGCAGCCAGCTCGCACCGGCGGGGCCGCGATACATAGTTCTCCCGGTAGAACTCCTTCTCCAGGCGCGCGATCTGCTCGCGGGTGAATGCCGTGCGGTAGCGCCGCACCTGATCCGCGCCAGAGCCTGAGCCGCCCAGCGCCGCGCCCCCGCCGCCACCGCCGCCACCGCCTCCATGCAGGCTGCCAAGGCCCGAGCCCGAGGCCGACGTCGTGGTGCCCGCGGTCGAGCTGCTCTCCGCGTATCCTGGCAAACAAACGGCCGACAGCGCATGAGTCGCTGTAGGGCCGAGAGCCCCGCACTGGGGTTGAGCGCGGATGGGGGAAACGGCGACAAGAAAGCAAAGCGCTGTCTGAATTGATGGGGTCTGTCACGCTTGCAAATTGCTGCCGTTAATGGAATCAATAAAGTTTGGGGAGCCCTTCATAACCAAATAATAGGGACTCTATTGGGGAGGTGTTTTTTTTTTAATTCATGGGAAATTTTCAAATCAGGAGGAAAATTAGCCAAGGGGAAATGATTACATCGAGGCGCAGTTTGGGAAGCTCTGGGTTTGCCATGGTCTGGAAACCACAGGGCAGCTTTCTGTTCGGCCTCTAATCTTTCTATGACAATCTTCTGGGTTTGGTTAAAAACATTTTAAGATTGGAAAGACAGCAAAGTTCAAACGGGAATTATTAGAGGATAGACTCTACTTTTCAACTCCTTCTCCAGCTGACCCAAGTGGGTCTCCCAGAGGCCCCCGGAGTGCCTGCCTCCGACTTACTAGGAAAAATGCCCTCTCCACTCGACCTGGGGGGCTTAGAGGCAGCAGAATTCAGAGCAGCTGTCCAGGGCACCCTTCTGCTAGCGCGACTCAGCGGCTAGCTAGGGGTAGGTCGGCTCACACTGGCTTTTAGACCCGCACGCAGAAACATTTCTCGGGCTCGGGAGTGAGAGCAGGAGGACGGGTGGGCCTGGAAGCCCCAGGCCTGCGTCTCGCTGGGAGGCTCAAGGAGCAAAGCCCGAGGGCACAATCCCCTGCTTGCCACCCGACTCCGCCCGTGGCAGCTCGGTGCAGCTTTCTTGTGGAGGGTCAGAAAGGGTCAAACGCACCAGGAAGGGCCGGCTGGGGCAACGAAGGAACTGGGAGGATGGGACTGGAGATCGCGGCGCAGGCGGCGCGGTTACCTTTGCCATTGTTTTCCTTGAGCGGCGCGGCGCCCAGGCCGCCGGGAGAACGCAGAGCCGAGCAGCCCACTTCCACGTCGCTGCTCATGTCCGCCTCAGCGGCCGCCTCTGAATAATGGCCCGGCTTTTTGCGGCCCTCGGTGGCAGAGGCGATTTCGGAGGAGACGGTGCTTTCGCTGCCTGGATGCTGCAGGTTGAACAAAGTGTCTATTTCGAATTTGCCCTTGGCTGGGAGGTCTCCCAGAGCGCCGTGCAGGGGGGCGGACGGCAGGCGCGGGCTGAGGCGAGCCGGGTGCTGCGAATTTTCCAGGGCTTCCAGCACAGCATTGCCAGCCGAGTCGGACAAATTGGAGAACCGCTTGCCGGCCGTTGGACTGTGCAGCCCTCTCTCCATCAGAATCATCTCTTTTCTTATTCTTTCCATCATCTCAGCTTTCTAAAAAATGTCACAGTGGCCCGGCTGTCCCGTCCTAATGATGGGCTGAGCCTAGGGCTAATTCTCATTCAGCCCCAGCGAGTGCCTCTAAATATTATTATCTCTTTTGGAGGGAGGCGGAAAAATTGTGGGATGCCAGAGCGAGGGAATGACTGGTCAAAATGACCCATACATCCTTCCGAGCCCGAGATGTCATTCATCAAAAAGTAGCGCTAGCTCGTCATTAAGGTACGAATGACGCCTTTCGAATAATCATTTATTGTAACAGGTTTATAAGCAAATAAATACACGCTCCTGTCAGTGGGTAATGAAGGCGGCTTCGGAGCAGACAAATAGATCCAGGTAGGAGGCGAAAAGAGACAAGAAGTGAGGAGAAAGGCTCCGGTCCTTTGCCCGCTCAGAGCCGGTTCTGCTCGCCCGGGGGTTTGGCCTCGGGGGTGAAATTGACAGTCTGATTAATAGAGCGCGCCGCGGCACATTTCCCCCTTCATTTAGGGGCATCATTACGCTCTCAGTTTGCTGGGTTGCCCCTTAGGTCTTAATCATGCAGCGCCTTCCTCATTTTTCCTCGGACACAGATACGTGTTAAATAATAGATAATGCTTAGAATTTCCAGAGTAGATCGTCGGGAAGGTGTTTTTTTTTTTTTAAACATTTACAAGCGGGAGGGGGTATGGGAGGGGGTAAGGGGGAGGATGTAGGAAGAGTTGCGTAAGGAGAAGACCTTGCGCTCCTGTCTGGATTACTTATCTTTCGAATTTCAGAACCAAATATGTATTTTATTTAACAAATAGGACGCCTAGTTCTCTCTCTCCCCCACATCTTTGCCTCATCCTGACTGCTCTCCTTTAACAGTAAGAGAGGAGAAAGAAGAGGAAGAAAAGGAGGAGGAAGAGGAGGAGGAGGAGGAAGTGGAGGAGGAGGAGGAGGAGGAGAAGGAGGAGGAGGAGGAGAAGGAAGAGGAGGAGGAGAAGGAAGAGGAGGAGGAGGAGGAGGAAAGAAATCTCATATAGTTTTGAAAACACTTTAGTGCTACGTGGCTGGGAGGTGCGTTGGGCCCGCCTGCAAACGGAAATCATTAGGTCCTCTCTGATTTTTTAACAGTGCTTGCAGAATGAGTTCTGAACTTCAGGTCCCAGGTTTTTTACTTTTATAACCCTGCTGATAGATACGCATGTCACTTAAGCATTTTCCCAGGGGGAGATGAACTCTCGGCTGGACGATTTCATAGCAGAATTCGACAGCTAACTTTAAATACAGTCGCAATTTACTGCACCATCTGGGTCTCCCCAAATCTACTTTCTACGTTGCCGACTCTCCTTCCCCTCCTCAAATCGAATTATTTATGACAAAGTTGCCAAATTTTAAGGTCAAAGGAGGGAGAAGAAGAGATTAGCTTTCTTCCCCTACCATCCATATTTCCCTCTCTTCCATTCCCCGCTTGTCTTCCTTCTCTCCTTCAACCCCACCGACCTCCAAACCCCCTCCCACTCCAGCCTCTTACCTGTGGCCCTGGGTATTTTCCGCGCTGCGTTCGGGTACGGAGAGTCGAAGACCAGCCTTGCTGAGGCTCCTCGAAGCCCGAATTTGGCGGCTGAGCCTCTTGGCGATAACTTTGATGGTCATAATGACGCCGGTGGCAACCATTTTAACGAAGATCAATCTTCACTCAAGGCAGTTCCATGTCTCCTCCCGCGCTTGCGCCCCACCCTGCCTGAATTCCCAAAGCACTGTGATGGTTACCCACCAGCAGCCCAACGGGAGACATCCGCGGCCACAGCAGGGACCAGAGAGGACAGGGACTGGACTTGGAGGTCGGCCTGTGAGCTTCTGAACCGGCCCAGAGACACCGGCATCTGGGCGCCGGGCGCAGATCTCGAATCCCCCGCCTCAGCGCCAATTCAGACCCCCAACCCGCCCCCCTTTCTTCCCTGCCGCCACACCCAGCACTTCGGGATGTGTTAGGGGCAGACCCGGAATCCATTTGCCCATCTTTCTGTTGGCGCTTTCCTTTTAACCTTGGACCCATTGGGGGCGCGTCAGGAATGTAAGGGGAGGCAAGGTGTGAAGTATATGTATATACATTTATACAAGTAGTTAATGCCAAAAGTTTCTCTCTTGTTCCCCTTGGCGCCAACTTATTTCAACAACGCGAGTTTTGCTTAGAAAATCAATCCTACCTCTTTAAGGTAATAAACGAAATTCTCCCCCAAGGTGAGAAAGGGAAAGCTGGATCTGTCAGCACGCAGTGGCTGGAGAGGTTAGAGGAGGGATGCAGAGTGGGCATTAGGAATCTGGAGGAGCACTTGACCCAACTCCACCCTTGACCCACAGGCCACCCGACTCCGAGCACTTGGAGCCCTTCTCCCGCCGGTTTTCCGGCCATTAACGAGGTCAGAGCTTAGCCTGGAGGATGCCCCCACATCTTCCTCCCGCTACTACTCAGCTCCACCACTCCTGGCTGACCGCGCCCAGCGGAGGGGAATCGCTGCCACAGAAATTAAGAAAGGGTTGACACCTCTGCCTCCCTCACCCCACCCCATCCTCCGCGCGACCGTCTCGCTAGCTTTGGGGACTGAATGGGACAGCTCGATTCGGGCTCTAGCCCTTGGAGGCGGGGTGGGTGTGCGGGGGTTGGCGGCTAAGCTCTCGCAGGGGGTGCGAGCTGGCGGAGGTGCGACCTGAGCGGAAGTCGCGGATGCCTTTATTGCTGTCGTTTGGCGCCCCCGTCTGTTTTCCTCGCAGTCTCAGCCCCTGTGCGATGATTTCAATCTCGAAGCCTCCTCTGGGAGCTAGGGTGCTAACTGCGACCTTCCTCCTTTTACCAGCGAGCGGGTCTTCCACTTCCGTCCTCTGGGACCCGGTGCCATTGGACCCAATGGCTGCTACAAACCGGACCTCAGTCTGTTGAAAAGGGAAAACACCATTTCTCAGCGACATCTTCATTTGGTAGTGGTTTTGAAAACTATGTTGCGCCTTTTAAATAAAACTACTATTGCATATTCTAGCTCGTTTATTATGAAAAGTACTCTTATTCCATGTCAGGAAAACGTCTCACAATAAAAGACTATAATTTTTCGCTAAACTGCATTTAGTATACAGGGTCTCATGGGAGGCACTGAACATTCCATTACAGTATTTAATATCTATTTAGGGTTCCACACTTACTATTAGTTGTAATATTGACCAACATATATATAGCTTCTACTCAGAAATTGCAAGTGCTTTTTACATATATCACCTAGTCTAAAGCTGACAGCGACTCAACTCTCGAAATATAGGTTCTATCATCTCTTTTTCAGAGATAAAAAACATTCCACAAGGAGGGGATTGAGGACTTGCTTCTGATTTAAATTTATACCCGATAATATCCCAATTATATGGTATTTTAAATCATTGGGCTACTTTTTTAGTTGATTTTCTCATTTTGCACATACCTTCTTTAAATTACAGGCCTACCTCAAAAACACTGAGACTGTGTAGAGGATATTGAGACGATTGATACAGTTTCGCTGGTATTTACTAATGAAGTACCCATACTTTGCACTTCTCCCAGGCTGAAACTAGAAGAGGCTTGTCAAATGTTTCAGGATTTTAGACTCAGCCTCTAGGCCATCAGACCTCCTACTCACCACCAAGGTACAGGACTCACCCAATAAAAGAAGCTAACGCATGCCACCCTTCCTGCCCCCCGTGGCTTGGCAGGAATTTTTAAGATGTATTGGGGGTGAGGGTGCAGGAAAGACTTTCTCCAAATGAACTGAAAAGCACTTTTTGCTCAAAAAGGAGAATTACATAAAAGAGGCCTAATTTTTAGTTAGGCCTCTAGACTAAATATTTGTTTCTTGAGCGGCGGCGGGTCCTCCGAGGTGAAGTGGTAAACACTCTTGGCCTGAGACTGAAGGTAATAAAATTTTGTCCAGGCTGCCCTAGGGGAGGGGCGCAGATGAAGGCGGAGTTGCGGGAGGTCGCGGTGCCGCCAGGGCCAGTCTCCTGCGTTCCGCGCCAACGGCGCCAAATCCCCACCGGCCCTCATAGGGGCGCGAGCTTGCAGGCCCACTGGAGCCGACCATTGGGTGTGGAGGGACAGCAGAACGATTAGAGCCTGAGCTGCGAACGCTCGACACATTTTCTTTAGGCTAAGTGCGGTCCCCTGGGCTGGAGGTTTCGGTTTGTGAGGGAGAACGAGCATTTGGCGATTTCAGGTTTACTCCGCACTGACAACTTTTTTGCTGCCGTTGCAGGCCTCGCTCTGTTTCTTCCCGGTGTCTCTGGCTATCTGTATTTCTCCTTCTCCTTACTCCTACAGTCTCGCACCCCACCAGGGACCGCCGTGGCGAGTGGAAGGAAGGTATTTTCTCCCTGGCGCCTGGGGCTTCCCCGACCCGCCATCAACCTCAAGCTCGGGTGTCCTCAGACACCACAGGAAAACTTGCAGGGCCACCTAGCGCCAGGCCTGCGGAACTGCGCGCCGCCTGGCCGGACCGCTGCCGCTCGTCCTTTCCATCCCTGCCTTTGCTATACCCCTACCTTTCTTTCGTGATTATGTATTTCCCTAACCTGAGTACCCGAGTCCTGCCGTCGAGCAAGAGCGAGAAAGAGAGAGCGAGTGAAACAGAGAGGGAGAGTGAGCGAGAGCGAGGGTTACTTTTCATCTCAACAGGGCCGACAGATGAGCACTTATTTATTGGACCTCGGTTAACAATATTGCTAGAGAAGTGTTTTCCGAGAACAACCGCACACCTTGACGCGTCGGACAAAACAGCAGAAAACTACTTGTGCTCTTTTGTTTTGCTAAAAATATAACAAGTTACTTGGGTTCTCCAGTTTTGGCCCGCCCTCTGGAGTTCCCTTCCACAATGAGATTAGTACCTCTCTGGGAGGAGAGAATCGTTTAATTCCCACCAAGACTGAAGAATTTCTTTCCATCCTAAGCAACAACCAGCTTTCCTGCGGGAGGCAAACCTGATTTCACGACATAGCTTAGGGGGGAGGAGTAGTTCTTGTTACAAACAGTTTGCATTTCATAAAGCCTAGTTATGTTGTTAAATCCAAAAGGAATATATCTCAGACCTTGCAATGCTCAAATCCAGGATTCCATTGTCTGGCTTTTGCTAGACACCCATTTCTTCATCCCAGATTTTCGTTGTGGGGTTTTTTTGTTTTTTATTCTTTTGATATGTCCAGCTTGAGTGAAATTGGGTTTTGCCTCCAGAGGGGAAACAAGTTCCAAAGTTGACAGAGAACAGACTTTGTTAAGAACATTACCCAGCCAGTTCTTCCAGATTTAAGATATTATTTTGGAAATAAGATATTACTTCTACATTGAGTTTTGGACTTCTTGCAAGTTAATTGGAAGGGTGTCCTGCACTCACTGGTGTGACTTTCAAGGAAATATACTTTCAAGTATATACTTTCACAGGAAATGCTTTCAAAGGAGTACCCAAGACCCCACTCCGATAGGACCAAGAGATTGTTCTCCTGGCTCTAATGGCCACCACTTATGTGGCTAATTGAGCTCATTGCTGTTTTGGCAAGCAGAGGAACTTCTGTTCTTCAATAAATCTAAATCAAAGACTGCATCTGCTCTTCCCCCAACTCAGAAAAGGGACATGATTTAAAAGTTCATCCACAAAGAGAAAAAGATAAGTGTATGACTTCCAGAACATCATTGATTCCCTGCTAGGGTGTTTGTGGGAAAAAGGAGGGCAAGGAGAGCTCTCCGGTACCATGGGGCTTTGGACCATACTGTGTTCCTCACCAAACCAGGAGAGGTAAAACTGGTTTCATCAAATACACAGCAATGTTTAGAAACATTGCTGATTGCAAAAGGTTTTCATTTAACAAAGACTATTTCTGTTTTTAAAGTCTAACATAGAAGAGAGAGGGAGGGAATGAGTGGGGAAGAGGAATTCAATCTGTCTTTCCCTTAATGGAAAGAAAATTATTGCCATTAAATTTAAACCTTAAATCAGCTCAAGATATAGGATATACAAACTAAATGAAATGTTTCTGCAAATCAGCCTCAAAATTCCTCCCCTACCTATCATGCCCAGATTGTAAAATATGTCTTATTAGTTCATAAACAGAGCAGTTCTGACTTTGCCTGGTACTTCAGTTCAGTGCTATGATCCAAAGCAGTTGTTTTAGGATGCTGAGCTTAATGATCATCACAGGGTCACATCAGAGCCTCTTTCTAAGAGGAATTCCCTATCCCAGAACTGGGACTCCAAAACCTGTCCTGGAAGCAGGTTAAGGGGTAGGGTAGCAAGAAGTAATGATCCTTATTATTCAAAGCTTCTCTGATCTCTGAACATCCTCTGAGCAGAGATTGGCAGAAAAATCCCATATCCTACAGGATAAATGGAGTGTCTTTCATTAATGTACACTTTCCTTTCAGTCCTGCCCTTTAAGCCAAAAGTGAAGGACTGTCTGAAATCAGCAAACTTTACAGGTTCTTCCTTCCTATCATAATTTCATTTTCTTAATGTTTTTAGCATATAATCAGTCATTAAAAGATACTGACCTGATAGAAAATGGCACAGAAGTCCCTGGGCACAAAAACCACAGATATAATTAATTTTAAATCACTGAACATTTACTGGTTTCAGTTTTTTCTCAGAAATAATTCAACAAATTTGTTTTCTGCAGTCATGAAAAAAACTTTAAAGTATCTGTATATTTTCCCTCTCTGAGGAAAAAATAGGGGAGGTGAAGGAAAAATAAGAGATTTGGGCGTGGCATCCCATGATTGGTTTGATACTAAAGTTGTTGGATTAAAAGGACTCTTCCCAAATGTCAGCAGCTCTGTCACTTAACTCTGGCTGAAGTTTTAAAAATTGTCCATCCAACTCCTGCTGCTAGCTTTTGCCTCCTCTCAAGTAACCATAACTGTTCCCAGAAAATATATATTCCCTACATTTTCCTGCAAAGGCTTAGTCCCCTCCTGTCTCACATTTGATCATGAACATGTCTAGGACTCAATAAGGTCAAACAAATTCTCCTGCTTTTCCTTTCCAGTGCCCTTCTCATAACTTTCCCCTTTATTTGAGCTTTTTATGGTTACTGCATTTTGCGTGTCAACACTCCCAACACCAGCAGCCCACCCTGCAAAGGAAGGCCAGGCCCAGGAGGAGTTTCCAGGCTCTTTCGCTTGCCATTCAGGCCCCATCTTGGGTCCAGGAGCAGTGGGGTTAGATGGAAAGCAGGCATCACCAATCACAGGACTAGAGGAGCAACTTTCTTGGAGATTGCCTGGGCTGGAGAGTGATGCCATAGAGCCAAATGGGCTCATTCTGAAAGTGCTGTACCCAGCACCTTCAGCTCAGCGATCTAATATTGTTCTTGGGTTGGATCCTTAATTTCATTCACACTGGCTCTCCATTAATAGCTACGATGAGGAATGGTCAACTGGTTCTCTGTGGCTGATAACCAGGTAGGGATGTGATCCCTGACAGCCGGGTGGAGCTGCCCCAGCCCACTCCACCTCCTGGAAGTCAAACTTAGTTGCTCTGGGTTGTTGCTCTCAGCCCCAAATTGCCTTGGGGGGAAAAATCAAACTATTTGTCCCTCTCAGTTCTCTGCAGTTGGCAGCTTGGAAAAGAAAGCGAAACAAAGGTCTCTGGGAAAGTGAAGTTTTCAATTAATTGGCATGAGTAACCGGTGGGGGTGGCTGGTGGCTGCAAAATGCTAGAGGCGGGTAGGTTGCTTGCGAGGCGCACAAGTTTCGCTTTGGGCAGCAGAGTGGCTTCCTCCTGGCGTCTTCCACTGGGTCTTTCTGCTGGGGGTCGGGGGGTGGGACGGTGGTGAAAGAGTGGAGGGTAGGGGTAGTGGGGAGAGGGGCACTACTCCAGTGCTGGGGAATTCAGCTTAAGAGGCAATTCCCCGCTGGCCCGGTTGTAGAAGCGAATAGCGGGCATCCGAACTTTTCCAGCTGGGGCAAATCGTCAAGTTTGCCTCTCGGAGACCGGCTTTTTTCCACTGCTTGATTTACTGGTAAGTCTCAGCCCACCGCCCCAAGGGCTCTCCATGGCTATTTTACTGGGTGAGCCGCGTGTGTATAGGGTGGGTCTGTTCCACTTGATCGCGCATGGAATTACACGAATGAAACGCCTTTGCTTCGTAGCAACGCGCAACGTAGAAAAAATCAGCCTCCTCAGTTTTGGGTCTAGGTCAGCTAATCCAAGAAATTAAGTAACAGGATAAAAATACCGCCCTGTTTTCACCCCATTCTAACCATTTTTGTCCTTCATCTTCCTTTAGTTGTGCAGCTGGGGAAGCCGAGAGGTGGCAAAACCGCCGTGGCCGAGACACCGTGCAGGCCTCGGCGCCTGCCTCAGTCGCAGACAGGGCCTCCGCTGAGCGGTCGAGCGCTCTGCTCCTGGGGGTGGCGGCGGCGTAAGCGCCTGGGTCCGGGGGAGGGCGGGAAGGGGAGGTGGGCTTGTGCAAAGGGCTAGGGAGGGGTGGGGGCCCGGGTGGGTGGGTCCAGCGGGACCCCGGCCAGGAGTCAGGCTCTCCCGCGCCCCCACCCCCACGTGGCCCAGCGCAGCCAATGGCACGGCCCCGAGCGGGAGCCCTCCGGGAGGGAGGCGGCCCCCCGACCAACCCAGGCCCCCTCCCAACCTGAACTTCGTTTTTATAAACGTCCCGCGATGAGCTAACCTGTTGGAGGGCGGGCGGGCGGGAGGCGGGAGGCGCACGGAGGGAGAGAGGGCGAGAGGAAGAGGGCGGGAGCGATAGAACGGGAGAGAAAGGAGAGGAGGGAGGAGGCGCACCGCGCCATGGTGTCCTGCGCGGGGCCAAGTCCAGGGCCAGGGCCGGGCCAGGCCGGGCCATGAGCCGCGCCGGGAGCTGGGACATGGACGGGCTGCGGGCCGACGGCGGGGCCGCAGGAGCGGCCCCTGCCTCCTCCTCCTCCTCCTCCTCCTCGGTGGCAACGGCTGCGCCAGGCCAGTGTCGCGGCTTCCTCTCCGCGCCAGTGTTCGCGGGGGCGCACTCCGGGCGTGCGGCCGCTGCTGCAGCGGCGGCGGCGGCAGCGGCAGCGGCGGCCTCCGGCTTCGCCTACCCGGGCACCGCTGAGCGCACGGGCTCCGCCTCGTCGTCGTCGTCTTCTGCTGTGGTCGCAGCACGCCCGGAGGCTCCCTCTACCAAAGAGTGCCCGGCGCCCGGCGCGGCCACTGCAGCGCCCCCGGGCGCCCCAGCGCTGGGCTACGGTTACCACTTCGGCAACGGCTACTATAGCTGCCGCATGTCGCACGGCGTGGGCTTACAGCAAAATGCTCTCAAGTCGTCTCCGCACGCCTCTCTGGGAGGCTTCCCGGTGGAGAAGTATATGGACGTGTCGGGCCTGGCGAGCGGCAGCGTACCGACCAACGAGGTGCCCGCGCGAGCCAAGGAGGTGTCCTTCTACCAAGGCTACACTAGCCCCTACCAGCACGTGCCTGGCTACATCGACATGGTGTCTACCTTCAGCTCCGGGGAGCCTCGGCACGAGGCATACATCTCCATGGAGGGCTACCAGTCCTGGACACTAGCCAACGGGTGGAACAGTCAGGTGTACTGCGCCAAGGAGCAGCCACAAGGCTCCCACTTTTGGAAATCATCCTTTCCAGGTAGGGACGAAGGGAAAAGGTGGGGGAAGGAGAATGGAAGGGAGGGAGCGAAGAAAAAGAAAGCACTAGGCATATACGCCCCTACTTCTGACTGGGTGCCTGTCCTCCTCACCCAACCACGGTTACTCAGTGGAAGTTTGTCCAAGTCACATGAAATCTGTAAATTCCTCCTTGATTTAAACTGTCTCTGTCACCATCTTTTTCTTCTTGTATGCTGGCATGAGCATGTTTTTCTCTAAAAGTTGAGAATCTTTTCAACCATTTGCTTAGGTCTTGGCCCATCCTCCCCCAAAGAGGTGTCAGAATTGAGCCCCACTTTTTAAGGACATGGCTGCCCCAGGATGACCACTAAAACTTTTTAGACAGAGCTCACAAACTCCAAACACAGGAACACAAGGAATCAAAGCTGGAGCAATCAACCTGGATTTTTCTTTTTAAGTCTGTTTACGTTTATGTGTGTATAGCCAGCATTTGTAGAAACTGTCCTTAGGGGTGTCCCCAATAACCATGCCATAAAATCAGTCTTGTTAAGATGCCTGTTTGAGAAACCATGGCGATCCATCAAATTGGCCTTCACTTTGAAGTGTAAATAATCTTTCTTTAATAACATGTAAACAATGTTTGTGTAAATAATAATAAAGTGTAAATAGCCTTTCTGCATTCCCTATGCCCCTTCCAACACACACACACACACACACACACACACACACTCACACACTCACACAAAACACACTTCTCAGCTGGGGATTCTAGATATCTCCATTTAATTTTTCATGTGCTCTTTTTTATACCAGGGGAGGTGGCTCTAAATCAGCCAGACATGTGTGTCTACCGTCGAGGGAGGAAAAAGAGGGTGCCTTACACCAAACTGCAGCTCAAAGAACTGGAGAACGAGTATGCCATTAACAAGTTCATTAACAAGGACAAGCGGCGGCGGATCTCAGCTGCCACGAACCTATCTGAGAGACAAGTGACCATTTGGTTTCAGAACCGAAGAGTGAAAGACAAGAAAATCGTCTCCAAGCTCAAAGACACTGTCTCCTGATGTGGGCCAGATAGGCCACCGAGAGTTTAAATGCTTACAGTTGTCTCCAAAACACCTTTGGAAAGACTTGAATGTGTATTTAATTCCCACCCCCACCCCGCTGCCAATGATGGCAAATTTTGTGAATTGTGTTTCTCCTTTCCCTTTACTGGTTCTAAAACTTTTTGCTGCCCAACCTGATTTTGTAGTTCTGTTTCTTACTTGTTTGATATTGATTTTGTTCTTGTCTAGGTTTATTTTATATGACATTTTTAATGTTCTATTTCTCCTTCCAGGTCAGTATAAAGGACTTGAAGTCTTTTTTTTTAACCCCCTTCCCCATGAATTTCAGAAGTATCACTCTGATTCTTTAAAAAATCACTTTATATGCCTGTTTCCAAGCACTGATTATCTTCATAATACATTACCAGAAAAGAATTTGCAGTCATCCATATCCTGTGATTAGGTAATTGAATCATTAGCTCTCAGCAGTTGCCCTGAAGCAAGTGGAAACAGCTAAGGGCAAATAGTACTCTAGGGTCACTGGGAAAATCTAACAACAGGAGGCTGGGGGCATTGTCATGACTTTAAAAGTGGCTACCTACCTTATAATATAGGGTTTGTATTGATATAGGAATGAAGACAATCTTTCAGACTTTGGGTCTTTCACTCGCCATTGCAGTTGTGTTTAATAAGCCTCATAGATTTCTGCTTTTATAATCTTTAACATGAAAAAGAGTGAATCATCATGGATGCCTTCATTTCTCCAGCTCTAGATGCAGATAATTAAATGACTGCAGTTGGCAGAGTGACCATAGATGGTGTAAAAGTACACCTTTCCTTGGCCTCAGGTCTGTGAGACTAGAATTGAAGCCGTCTCCCAGTCCCTCCAAAAAGTCTGAATCAATGTGATTGTGGGTGGGAACTTTATCCAAAACCCAATGAAGAACTTGAATGTCTGAACAAATGTACGGGACCTCTCATAGAGCTTTAAAACATCTAACACAGTGCAAAAAAAAAAAAATGTGGAGCTCTAATATCCAAAAAAGATTTTTAAATTTTCTGAAAGTGATGATAAATATTTTTAAAGTGCTGCATATTTATACAACTGAAAGATTATTTTTGTAGATACAATGTCTGTGAGCTGGGATACCTGGAGAGTGCTTCAGGCATTTAAAATTCACTTTTTTACTCCTAGGGAGATGCAAATAAACAGAACTCTCATTTCCTGAGTTTTTATACATTTGTTTTCTGTTTTTTTTTTAAGTCTGCCTCTAGAAACTGTTCTTATTTATTATAAAACTCTTGTTATCCTGCACACTCTGATGTTCCCTATAGATGAAGGAAAAGAAACACCAGTTCTGGTCTCTGGAAGCTCCCGTCTTTCCACTTCTGACACCCCCCCCCCCATTCCTTGTGGCTTTAACATAAGTAGTAATGTCTTTCAATGAAGATATAATTTGTGGTAACTAAAATGGTGTGTTTTTTTAAACCAGGCCAGCTCAAAAACATCTCCAATAAAATTTTACTTCTTTATTATCAATTTATTCAAAGTGTTATTTTTTAAATAAATATGTATGGGTGTTCCTGGGCATAGGAAAACTTGCTCACTTGGAGGTTTACTTCCTAGAAAGACCGTTATAAATATGTCCTCTAGGAAGCTCTCGAAATTAGACATATCCATATTTGGCAACTGGGGAAGAAACATTTCAAGTGTATTCCTTATCGCCTTCTCCGGACAGCCTGCACTCAGCAGCTGAAGACTGAAGCCATAATTACATGCCCTAAACCTCTAGAAACGATTTTTAGGCACTATGAACTCTCTTCTTGAGGCCTTATTTGCCACTCGGAAATGGCTGGCCGCTGAGGACCTGGATGCCTCCTCCTTCTTAGCGCCTGGGCACAATTTGGCAGTTGCTAACTTTTTGATATTTATGTTAAGTACAAATGTTTAAAACTTCACATAATATGTAAATTCTTCTAGCAGGAGGGCTCCCTTATGGATGTGCCAGAGAAATTACAGAAACCTAAGGTCCGGAACTACTTTCGTTTTCTCTGTCCCACTTTGATTTCTCTCATGTCTTGCAATCGACTGAGGGAAGGCGACCAACTTCGTTTTAATTACGAGAGAGAAAAGAAAAAGTCACCACGATTCCATCTCTGAAGAAGAAATAGCCGCTGAGAACGGAGCCAAACCGTCCCCACATCTTCTACTTCATGAAATTACTATTATTTTTTGTTTTCTTTTCTCACAAGATGTTTTCGTTTGAAATGGATGCTTTTCCTTCGTCTCCATCGTGGTTCCCCCACCCCAACACACACACACACACACACACACACACACACACACACACACACACACACACACACCGTTCTTTTTTGTAAATTCCATATTCCGGGGCCGGACTCCACTTCCCAGGTCCGTTTCTCAGGTTTCCCGTCAGGGATAGGGTTGGGGGTGGGGAATTGCCTCAAGGTTTTCCTTTCATCTATGGTTTGCCGGTCAGTTTCTCTCCACCGGAGAGAAACGGGAGGTTTGTTGAAGATTAAAACTGCGCTCAACCGCTCTCCGGTGGAATTTAAATTGATGGTTAAATCAATAACAGATGAAGACTTCGTTATTTATATGCATTCCATTTATATTTCGAAATGGAGGAGGAGAGGAGTGAGTCGGTGGCCTAAGCCCTGGAGGGAAGGACGGCGGGGCACTGGGAGGCCTTTCCTTGAGGTGTAGACTGCGAGGCCGCAGGGAGGGTAGTGCCTCCGAAACCTGGCAGGTTTCGAGCGCCGCGGGTGGAGAATCCAGGCTCGTGAGGCTACTGGCAATTCTGGATACGACGGAGGCGTTGGAGCCGGGACGCACAGCTAGACAAAAGGGCGGCAGCGTCGCTTCCTCGTGTCTGGCAGCCTGCCGGATCCCGCTGGCTCTGCTGTCCCCGCCAGCCTTGCCGCAGGATCTCTAGCTTTCTGAGACGCTCGGCAGCGCCTGGCAGCGGGCCTTGACCGCACGGGCTGGCGACCCCTGGCCGGCTGCGCCGCCCTTCACTGTTGATCTTGACCGTGCGGCGCCGCTTTGCCAGCGTGGAGCTCGCTCGCCATCTCCTGGGCGGTCAGTGCATTGGCAGAGCTCGCCTTTTAGCTACACCGCCAAATTGTTTCCCCATTCTTCAATTACCAGCCAAACCTCCTGCATCCCCGCCCCCAACCCTTACCCCCACCCCACCCCCGGCGCCAGGACGCCCTCCCTCCCTGTCCCCAGCTTTCAGCTCCACGCATGCATACAACTTTGCCTGCTGAACCTCGGGAATCAGAAACCCGAGAGGTCGGGTAGGGCGGATGGGCACCGTTCTGAGTCAAGGAGAAACGGAGAGGCTGATTTAGCATTTTCTGTTTCTTAGTTAATTTAGTTAATTTCCTTACATCTGTATTCCCGAGAGGCAAACCCCAGCTGGATGGCTGTCTAAAGTTGGGAGAAGACACTTCGGAACTTGAAAACACCGGAGAATCACTGTGGACTGCCGGGAAGGGAGGAGACCGCAGGGAATCCTGGGGCAAGAGTTTTTGGGCCTAGGGAGGCTACGGCTCCTCGAAACCCGGGCGAGATTCCCAAAATAAGAGCGTGGGTCCCCTAAATTCTTAGGAACTGAGGTTGCAGATTGTTGCCTGCACCTCCCATGAAAGGACAGGGAGTGGAGCGCCTCTCTCTGAATTCCTAAGAAAACTCTTGACAGAGCTCTGAGGAGCCCCAGCTTTACCTACCTCCATCCTTTACCCCTACCCCCCTTCCTCGAGCGGGAGGAAGAAGTCGATTGCGTTCCCCAGAGCCGCCCAATTGGTCGCCATAACTCACACAATAAAGCCGCAGCACGGTGGTCAGCCTTGCCCTCCGGCGGCGCCTGTGTGGTCTCCGTGCCGAGCTGGCGGTCTAACCAATTCCAGCTTGACTGGGGGACTGGGAGACAGGCTGCAGGCTGGAGCGGGCGTCAGTCACCGGGTCGCTGGGGGTCTTGGGTCAAAAACAGGAGGGGAGGACCCCTAACCCTCCCACAAGGCTAGACCAAAGGCTTGGGCCGGAGCTGCCATATTGCTTCCGGAGTGGGAGCACTATCCTGCCCCTTCCCTGTTCTCCAGTCCCGGAACCTACCGAGAGCCTGTGCCTTGTGGACGGTCTGAGTTGAGATATTGCACCACTGACTCTAGCTCTTCTGCTCTTCACATCAGGTGGGGGGAGTTCATGCAGCACTGCCTGCCAGGGAGTGGATGAACACATTTGGAGTTTGGGTTTGCAGGATGTAGTGACCAAGGTCACTCTGTCCAGACCAGGGATGTACCCTTTGGTCATGATTGGCCAATTCAACTGCACCGTCCCAGGACCAGCATCCTGCATGAACCTAAATGGCAACTTCCCTAGCAGCAAAGGACTTGGCCATAGAGACGCACAGCAGGAGTGGTGTGAACTTTCCTTCCTGGACACCAAACTTGGGCAGCTTACGATGCACTTTTGGAGTAGCAAATCTCTGGGACAGTGTCTGCAGCCTGGCACAGAGGATCCAGGCTCTTCATGTCAGGTCATTATGGATGCAGAAGCCTCTCTACAGCCCTTCTGTATGAGAGTGGGGCAGGAGTAGCATTGCTCAGACCTAGGGACAGAGCTGGTGGCTTCACCAGACTGCAGGTTCTCCAGACTAGGCAAGAGGTGGGCAGTACTGGTAAAGGCCTCAGCTGCAACTTAAAACTGGTAGAAGCAAGCCTGCCTCTGGTAGCAGGTAGAAGACGGGAATGTAAAGCCGATCAAGATCAAGAAGGGCCCAAGGGACACTCAGGAAAAAGCATCGATGCTTGATGCCCCCAGCTCCTGAAGGCAGCTGTGAAATGAAGAGGCTTCATTTTCACTCAACAGCACTTGACTTTGCCTGACGGCCTCTTCCTTGGCCATCGAATATTGCGGGTGTTATCATAATACCCTGAAGGGGGGTGGGGTGGGGAACGGGTCGGGGGGATGTAGGCGGTGCTGAAATGACCGGCTTTGAAGAACCTGCAGGCAAAGTTTCGTCCAATCGTCTGAGCCTGTCCTCTTATTCCCGGTTGTAACTAAATACTGCTGCAAGCGCAGCCGAAGCCCTTTGTTGGAGATGTGTGAGCGCAGTCTCTACAGAGCGGGCTATGTGGGCTCGCTTCTAAATCTGCAGTCGCCCGATTCCTTTTACTTCTCCAACCTGCGACCGAATGGAGGCCAGTTGGCCGCCCTTCCCCCCATCTCCTACCCGCGCGGCGCGTTGCCCTGGGCCACCACGCCCGCCTCCTGCGCCCCAGCTCAGCCTGCGGGCGCCACAGCCTTTGGCAGCTTCTCTCAACCCTACCTGGCCGGCTCCGGGGCTCTTGGCCTGCACCCCCTGGGCTCCAAGGACGGAACCGAAGAGCAGGCCAAGTTTTATACGACTGACGCTGCTGCTGGGCCTGAGGAGCGTGGCCGCGCTCGGCCGCCCTTCGCCACCGAGGCTAGCCTGGCCCCAGCGGCCGCTGCTCTCAAAGCCGCCAAGTATGACTACACGGGAGTGGGCCGTGCCGCGCCAGTCTCTGCAGCCTTGCTGGAGGGGACCCCCTGCGCCGCCAGCTTCAAGGACGACGCCAAAGGCCCGCTCAACTTGAACATGACAGTGCAGGCGGCGGGCGTCTCCTCCTGCCTGCGACCTTCGCTGCCCGACGGTAAACCGTTGCCATGCTCCCCGGGCCAGTTTAGGCCAGGAACGGGAGGTGGGGTGTAGGGAAGAGTGCCTGGAGGGAGGGAGTCACGGGGCGGGCAGGCGACAGGTAACGCTGGACTGACTTGGGTTGGGGCTGTGTTGCAGGCCTGCCGTGGGGGGCGGCCCCGGGGAAGGCCCGCAAGAAGCGGAAACCCTACACCAAGCAGCAGATTGCGGAGCTGGAGAACGAATTCCTCCTCAACGAATTCATCAACCGGCAGAAGCGCAAGGAATTATCCAACAGGCTGAACCTCAGCGACCAGCAGGTCAAAATCTGGTTCCAGAACCGGCGTATGAAGAAGAAGCGGGTGGTGCTGCGCGAGCAGGCACTGGCACTATATTAGCTGCGGGCGTGGCCAAGGCCAGCCTGGCCCTGCCTTTTTGAGCCGAGGCCTGGTGTGGAGGAAGAGCTGAGACTGGTGCTTTTTCTTCCGCTCCTTCTCGGTTGGTCCCAGGAACTCTCCAGCTCTGTCTGCATCTCTAGAAGCCAGCGGGAGATTTGGAAACCTGGTCAGTTGGGCCTCAACGCTTTCTGCTCATGGAGGGATGAGTGGAAATTGCAGCACAACCTTGGTCTTAAGGTTTCCCTAGGGTCACCTGTCCTAGCGCTTTGCTGGGGCATTTACACCCGGGTCTCACTTTGGTTGCCTTGCACTTCGATTTTTCAGCCTCCACCCGGTTAGTGTCCCTTCCCTCCTCTCCCTAGCCCCTTCTGCATTTAGCAAACACCTAGCTAGAGCTCAGTTCAAGGGAATTTAAGAAGATCTGGGGGGGGGGAGGGAAGAGGAAAGAGTTTTGAGTACAATTTTGTCTCTTTGCAGCCAAAGTCCCTTGTGGCAAAATCAGAATCTCACTCTGGAAAAAGGAAAGTGCGACATCCCCCCTCCCATCTGCCCTGGCCGATTAGGGAAGACAAAAGCTGCCCTAGACCTTCAGACTTCGGGAGGGAAGGGGAGGAGCAGGGTGTGATGGTAGGACAAAGTCAGTGAATACATCTCAGAGTTCTGGCCCAGCGGATTAGGGGAAATGGACTGGACACCCCCTTCCCATGGATGGGATGAGGAAGGCTGGGCTTTTCAGCAAACTGCATTCTCCAGACAGGACTGGTAAAATCCTCCTATTTCTCCCACCTCTTCATACATGCCTAGGCTAGAGCCCTGCGCTATCTAACTGGACCCCCAGAACTGAGCTCTGGCGAGGAGAGCTGCTGGCTTGCTTTGAGGCTCGGTTGCACTAGGAGGAGGGAAAAATATCCAGGGGGAGGAGAAGGGAGTGGTGAGCAAGGAGAGGGGTTCCTGCATTCTGACTGTAAGTACCGCTTTCTTGTTGAAGTGGGTTAAAGTGCTGATGTGTCTTTCTTTCTTGAATTACTGTAATGGGCTCTTGCAGGGAGAGGGAAAAACTCCTCCACCTGTCAGGTGGCAAGGAAGGAGGCCATTCATATCTTCAGCCCCTGGTCACTGCTCTGGACAAAGTAGAGAGAATTCCCCTTCACCTCTTATCTCTAATACTCACCCACCAACTGAATCAGAGGCTCAGTTGCTGTGCACCTTCTGAGGTGGTATCTGACTTACCCCAGTGAAAGCCTGTGAAGGCCTGGGTGCTGCCAGGCTTGCTGTGTGGAGGTTGGGACCCTGACTGCTGCATGGAATTGTCCTGAGTGTGCTGGATATCCAACCTTAACCTCAGTGAACTCAAGGGCCTCCCCACAAGCTCCCTTTACCATTTTTGCCTGCCTTGCCTTTTTGGAGAAGTAGCACCTCCCAACTCCTAGATACAGGACAGTCAAAGAGTTGAGGGTTTCTTCCCAAAGTCCAGTGATTTTTTTTTTTTATCAGAGAACCATGCCCTAGATCTGGAGCGGGCACTTCGCAAGGAGCCCCAAGCTCTAGTCCCCCGACCTCAGTTGATGTTTAGACTAATTGCATTTCCTCTGTTATCTAATAGTTGCCGTGCATGTTTTGTTTTGTTTTGATTCTGTCCAAAGCAATAGCTTGTATATAGCAAACATGTAGAAATGTTTTGAGAGGAAATAAATATCCAGGTCCCAGGCAAGCTGTCAAGGGACTGATGTTGATTTTTCAAAATGTTTTGTATTCCCTCCTAATGTTTTTCAGGCCACCACATTCGTTTTTCTTCCCTGGTTGTGGTTTCACTGTGGGTGTTGACTGTTCATTAAATGACAAAATGGCTTCCAAGTCAGTCAGGAAATGGTGCATAAAAGCCTATGAACAAAATGTGTATGAGACATTCAAAGGGGTGGGGGAACCCGCAGGCAGATTTGAGTATGTCTCCTGTACACTAAGAGAACCTTCTGCTTGTTGTAGGCTAGGACTTCTGCATTTTACCTAAATTCTCAACTTTGATGTCTGCTGTTATCAGAGACTGCCAAGATAGATGGTTCCTCAAATTTCAATAAAAAACATCTCTCCTGGCCACATTTTAGCCAGTCTTCTCTCCAACAGGCTATTCCCCTGTGGTATTCTGCATAGGGTCACCTCTGCCTGGACTTCCCCAAGCTCCCTTGGGAAATGTGGTCTTCATACCCCTTAGGCCTTCAGAGCCTGTAGCTCCAGCCGACGGAAAAGCTAAGGCCGTCTCAGTATTCACCTCCTTCTTGCAAATCCCTGCTCCCTGCTAACTGAGATGAGAACTAGAGAATTGCCAGCTTTTAGCAAGTGAAAGAATTAGTAAAACTGCTTAATCTCTAACATCAAGTATTCATTGGTTCCAACTCCCTTCCCTAGAGTGAATTTGATATGTTCTTTAAAATATAATTTTAATGGTTCCTTTTTAAAAATACAACAGGGAGGGTGGAGAGGGGGCAAAAAGCAGCCAAGGCTCTATCGTTAGAAATGTTTACCCACTGGGCAGCACTCAAGGAGGTAGGTAACACCCAGAATTTGGTCTCTCCCAGTGGGGAGGCTTCCTTTCTCCAAAAAAAACCTAAAGGTGGAGGCCATAGTCAGACCTCAGGTTTGAGGGCTGGGTAAGGGGCCAGGAAATCAGACTTACTCAGACCCAGGCCTTCAGACATCATAGGAAGGCAGTTTCTTTCCATTAGATATCATTGAACATCGTGTTCTTTCTCTTTAGCCTGTGTTGTGGGGTGGAAGGAGATAGTCCTGAGTCCGTTCCCTAAGGAGATTGAAATTATTCTAAGTGCAAATTTTTTTTCTGTAGATTGGGGCTTCAACAGTGTTTTCCAAATCTATCCCTTTTACTGATCCACACAAACACCGAGGCGGCAGTGTCCTCTCTTCCCAGCCGAGGTGCTGGCAGGGATTTGGAATCACCACAAAATTGGTAAGAAATAAATGCCCCCAGAAAATGATGCTGAAATCTGAGTGCTCAGTATTCCCTTGTACAAAGATGTATAAACTTTCCGAAATGCTGCAGTCCAGGCAGGCCTCTTGACCAAGAAACTGGTTTTAAAACCAGAAATAAACGGCTTCGTCTGGCCTTCAGTCGGCTTTGAGCTTCCAGGGGCGACGGAGGACTCTTTTAAGGCCTGGGCCCTGCCCCCCAAGGGATGAGGGCTGGGGAGGCTTCCGGGAGGCCGGCGGGTGGAAGAGAAATCCGGAACCGTTGTAAATATTCATGTCTGAGGAGGGGTGCCCCTTCACCCCGCCTCTCCCAGTTGCATCCACCCCCGGGGGCTGGGGGCGGGGGGGATGGCGCCTGTCCGGTCGTCCTTGGACAAAGGTGATCTCCCCACATTTTTGTTCTCCAGTCACTTGACTTAAGCAAAGCATCCCTACGCTCTGCAGGGAAGAGCCTGGCTCTGGGGGTTTTCTCCGCATTTCTCTTCTTTCGTTTCCTAAAAGAGCATAAATAATTAAAGTTTGGCAGGGAGGAAAAGCTTTCTTGCAGAACTGTAGTGGCAATAAATGAAATGACTCAGAATCCCTTCCCCAGTCAGCTTTTACGAGAGCTGCCAGACAGTGTCTGTTCACGTTCTCCAGATACCAGGGGCGCCCTGACAAAGTTAAGGTCAAGTTAGTGTCTTATCTTGGGTGGCTCAAAATTACCGCATCGCGTCCGGGCGTTGCGCGGAAAGCTACCACTCGCGGAGCTGCTGGCTGTGCCTGGTGGGTCCCGTGCGCTCCCCGCGCTTCAAGTGGGGCCGCGCAGACAAGGACAAGGCCACAACACCAGGGTCTTCACGGTAGGTTCTCGAGCGGGATGCGCGAGGTCGGGAGGCTGTGGTTTTCCTTGGGTTTGGGGGTGAGGGTCGAGGAGGGAGCTGGGGCCAAAGGGTGTCGTAGGATTGGCCCAGAACGAAAGCCCCGGGTTGGATGTGCGGTCGGGTGTCCGTGCTAAGGCGCCGAGAGGGACCGGTCACCCCTTATCCCTCTGCACCCAGGCGCCGCTGCAGATGGCGCGCCCTCCCCAGCTAAAGCGCAGCTCCCGCCGCAGCAGCCGTCGCCATGTCGTTGAACTTGAATGGTTCTTCCCCATTTCCCTCTTCGTGCCCAGTAAGCTCCACTTTAGGGGCAGCGGGCTCTCTGTGCCCCACCCTATTCAGAGAGAAAGTGGAAATTTTTGTGTACCCCCAGATACATACAGACCGACCGTGGGTCCCGCCTCTGCTCTGGGTCCTAAGCAGCCGCAGGGCCAGTATGCAGTGTCGGGGGAGCCATTTTAGGAGAGATGGGGGTGTCAACCTCCAGCCGGAAAGAGAGAAGCTTGGACCCAGGATGGAGATGGGGAAGCAGATAAGTGTGAGGCAGTCTGGGTTAAGAAGGGGATTGAGTTGGAATCTGCACTGAGAAGAGGGAGCACAGAAGGATGAGCTGTTGCGGGGGGGG
>PVIJ01001008.1:0-177500 GCA_004024925.1 Scalopus aquaticus | reverse complement strand
AGGCATTTGGTGTTCTTTTTTCTGAGGTCGGCTTTAGAGCTCCGGTGTTCAGTACGGGAGAGAGCCAAGCCACACCGCTGTGCGGGACTGAGAAAAATGTAAATCAGGTCTCCCCGCGCCCCGAGAGCGGCGCAATTACGCCCCTTGAACAAGAAGCAACAAGCTCCTGGCGCGGGCGAGCTGCAGAGGGTGGCTGCGTCGCGGGGGAGAGAGCGGTTGTAGGAAGGGGGTGGGAAACTCACACCCTCACACCTAGTCCCCTGTGCCCCGGGCTGGGGCTCCCCCCTCTGCTCTTCGCTTCTCTCCCTTCCCCCTTCCTCCGCCTTCCTCCCCCTCCCTCCTCCTCCCCGCCGGCCTTACTCCGCGTACTTAAAGCCGAGCGGGCGGACACGGGCGGGCGGCCCAGCCGGGCGGTGGCAGATGCACCCAGCAGTGGCAGCCGCCGGCGGCGCACAGGTGACCGGCCTGCAGCGCAGCCTGGTCACGGGGCGCCCAGGGAGAGCTGGCTGCAGACGGAGCCCGATCCGCCCCCAGCGCGCGCGAGTCTGGGCGCCAGGAGCCGTCCCAGGGCGTGTTGGCGAGCATTGATACAGATATAAGGACATTTCTCTCCATGGCGTCACGTGACATAATTACCACCAGAATCAATCAAGATGAATTGCACGTCAGCGCCCGGTGGGGATTTTTGCTTAGTTGATCCTGGCCCAAGCCTCTTGTGCAATCGATGGCTCAGGTTGGCGGCTCAGGGAGCGGCCCAGGGCTCGCCGGCGCGCACGCCGCGGAGCCATGAACGACTTTGACGAGTGTGGCCCGAGCGCAGCCAGCATGTACCTGCCGGGCTGCGCCTACTATGTGGCCCCGTCGGACTTCGCCAGCAAGCCGTCGTTCCTGTCGCAACCGTCGTCCTGCCAGATGACTTTCCCCTACTCTTCCAACCTGGCGCCCCACGTCCAGCCGGTGCGCGAAGTGGCCTTTCGCGACTACGGCCTGGAGCGCGCCAAGTGGCCATACCGAGGCGGCGGCGGCGGAGGCGCAGGGGGCGGCGGCGGCGGGGGCGGCCCTGGCGGGGGCGGCACCGGCGGCGCCGGGGGCTACGCTCCCTACTACGCGGCGGCGGCGGCGGCGGCGGCGGCGGCGGCGGCGGCTGAGGAGGCGGCCATGCAGCGCGAGCTGCTCCCGCCCGCGGGCCGCCGGCCGGACGTGCTCTTCAAGGCGCCCGAGCCGGTGTGTGCGGCGCCGGGGCCGCCGCACGGTCCTGCGGGAGCCGCCTCCAACTTCTACAGCGCCGTGGGCCGCAACGGCATCCTGCCGCAGGGCTTCGACCAGTTCTATGAGGCTGCGCCCGGGCCCCCTTTCGCCGGACCGCAGCCCCCGCCGCCGCCCGCACCACCGCAGCCCGAGGGTACTGCAGACAAGGGCGACCCCAAGACAGGAGCCGGCGGCGGCGGCGGGGGCAGTCCTTGTGCCAAGACGACCCCGGGCTCCGAGCCCAAGGGGACAGCAGAAGGCGGTGCCGAGGGGCCCCCGGGGGAGGCGGGGGCTGAGAAGAGCGGCAGCGCAGGTAGGCACCGGGCGCGGGGTGGGCGGCTGGGCCCGGTGGGCCGCGGGCGCGGAGGGGGGGTTGGTGGGGGCCTCCCTCTGCTAGCGCCGTTTTATGTGCTACTTTATAAGCGTTCGAAGGGGTTTATACATCCTATAAGATTTCCCGGGCCGTTGTAAAGCGTGTTTACGATAGGAAACCAATTTAGGTGGGCTTAAGGTAGACCTCGAGGAGGACATTAATCGCTGCAGAGAGCTTTTGCCCAGTTTGGGAGGTGGGTGGGGGGTGTGTGCTAAAGACCATGGAGGGAGGGAAGATTTCAAGTTTGTGAGTGTGGACACTGGAGCCTCCTGCTTTTAAGGGAGAGGGGGTGGGAGTTTGATCCTTGAACTGGACTTTATCCAAGCCGCTGGCTGCCGCGCTGCTGACTGGGTTCTAGCAGATGCCCCCGCGCGCTCAGTTTCTTTCCCCACCGGGTTCCACCCCAGAGCGTGCCTCACTGTCTGCTTCCGCACCTCTGAGCTAGGCTGTGTGCGCGTGTATGTGTCTGGGAGTGAACACACGTCCACGCCCGCACTCTCTCCTGTGCCCGCCCATATATCATCCCCCACGAGGCAGGCCGGGCCTTTCAACAGCGGCAGGGGATGTTCCCAACGGGCCGAGGCCTGGCCCTCGCGTGGAGGCCCTGGGCTGGCAGGGGTCGGCAGGCAGCGGCCTCTCTCACCCCTTCGTGTCTTTGCCTTGCAGTGGCCCCCCAGCGGTCCCGGAAAAAACGCTGTCCCTACACCAAGTACCAGATCCGCGAACTGGAACGCGAGTTTTTCTTTAACGTGTACATAAACAAAGAGAAAAGACTCCAACTCTCTCGGATGCTCAACCTCACTGACCGGCAAGTCAAAATCTGGTTCCAGAATCGCAGAATGAAAGAAAAGAAACTGAACAGAGACCGTCTGCAGTATTTCACTGGAAATCCCTTATTTTGAGAGCTCCAGGAAGCACCCCCATCCCCCGAGCCCCACTCACCCACCCTCCTCCCCACCAGCCTGCCCTCGGCAGGATCTATGTCTTTGGGTTTAATGACGCCTCATCTCTGTGGAACTCCACGATTCCTTCCCACGGTCAACTCGGGACCTCCCAGCGACCACTGCAGCCTGCCGACGAGGCCGGGACTTGGCCGAACGGATCCTAATAAGGGGAAAAATGGTAAATGCAAATGTCCCTTTACAATTTTACCGCCAATGTGCTGTTGTTCTCCCTCCCTCTCTCCCAGTCCCGGTGGCGAGATCTGTAGAGAGTTAGGCCTCTGGGCTGGAAGCCTCTTGTTTTTGTTCTGAGTTTAAGGACCTGGTCCTCCCCCCCACCTTGGTAAATGAGATTATTTAAACGCTGGGAAATGTACCTTTGGTGTGTCGCATCAAGGCACATATCATTGTCTCATGTGTGAATAAATGGTTTCTAGTGAAATGGAGGTTACAGTTTCAATACACTGTATGAATTTCCCACGATTTTAGGGGCCATAACCTTCTCCCCCAAGCAAATGAAAATCATGTGAAATGCTTTTTAATTTTGCTAAATTAAGAGTTATTCCTCCCACCACCTCTAGACAACGATTTTTAATAAGTCACCTTAAGGTGGCTAGGTGCTGGTGCTGCCTCCCCAATGAGGTGCACTGAGGCAGCAGGAAAACAAATCTACTCATCCTCCCCGCCCCCCCTTCCAGTCTAATTAACTTGGAATTCCTAACAAGACAAAAATTGATTTCAAAAACTAATCAAAAAATCCAAATTCACTCTTAATAAGGTGTTAAGAAGTCAGAGCCCCTTAAAAGAAGAACCAAAATTAGAACACTTCATTGAAAAAAAAAATAGTTTGCTAAAAGGAAGTTATTGATAGGTGGAGAGAGCTGGGGGTCCTTGCTGGTGCCACAGCAAACCAGGAGGGAAGGCAAGCCCCCTCCCTGGGATAGGGTCGAGGACTGCAGATCTACTTCTCACCTGAATTTATCACTTCAAGTTAAAGAATTTGGTGGGGGTTGCACTGCACTTTAAGTTGCAGGGCCAGGCCAGGCTGTTTACAAAACCTTGAACTGTCTAGACAACACCATAAAAACCAAAGTTCTAAACAGCTTAATTGGGTTATATTATACACCTTCTGGTGGGCCCAAAAGAGATTTCCGCAATGTGCAATAAACTGGAGGAGTGAGAAAAGCTTCTCTTCTCTAAAAAGAGCAAGCTGAATCTTATGACTCTTAACCTCTCCTAAGGCCAAAGTAAAAAAATAAAATAAATTCATGAGATGTACAGCACCCCATGCATCTTCCAAGGAGGCATGCATTTCCAAATATATATAAAAAAATTTAATTGCCAAAGCCTTTTTGGGGAAGGAAAACCATAAGTGCATAAGTGTATGCCTTTGAACTTCCAAAATGTCAAGGTCATCACCTTTAACCTCTCTGAATAATTAGGTGCCTTAAGGTTCTTCTGTGATATTCAAACTGCCACCTATTCTCCCACACACATGCTCACACACACCCAGACCCCCACCCACATTTATGACCACACAGAATCATATTGGGGGCTTGCCATAAATCTAAGCAAATTCCTAATTTCAAGATCAATAACTTTAATTTCCCTTCAAACATTTGTGTAATTCAATAGCAATTGACTTTTTAAAATACTGGTTAGGTTAAATGTCTACCAGCACACTTTTAATACAGCCAGGAAATGCTGGGGGCTTCCTGGGGGGGAGTGTTTCAGGTAACCTTCCCCTCTGCTGTAATGAACCACAGTTCTAAAAGCAGGCATTTGAAAGAGGAAGTTCTATTCAGATTTATACCTTCATTATATTTGAAATTTTTTGTCTCTCTGTCAAATAAATTATTGCACTTTTATTATATGGAACAAAAGAAAATATATTTGCATTATTTTCAAAAAAAGATCCCCCAGCCTTTGGTGAAAGCTGCAATAGAAACAAAGCCTGCAATTAAATAATTTCGTTCAGGAGGGGATTCCTTTGTTTGAAATTCTAGGCATTCGTTAAAATGTCAGTGCTCTAGTAGTATGATCATTCCAGGAACTTAAAACTGGTTAATTTCTTTTGCTCTCCATCTATCTTTTTTCTCTAAGTGTCTAGAGATAGCACGCCTGTATGTCCACTGCCTTAGGCAAGCCAAAGCAAGTTCTATTTCCCATTTGCATGACCTTGAATAACCACACGGGGGCGTGCTCACGTTCTAGAAGCCGCATTTGGCAGGGAGGCCGCGCGGTACCATATCTTTCCAATACTGGATTCTAATAGGCAATCTCGGCCCGTTGGAAACAGGAGGCCGCTAAGGTGTTTGTTTGCTCTAAGCAGTAATGAGGTGTGGGAAGTTGTTTAACGCGGGAGAAAAGAGAGCTACCCGTATTCCTGAAACTAGCGATCACCCAATCGTTGTCTCCTTAAAGATAAAGCTGTTGCGAAGAATACCTTGGTATAACCTGGTGTTATCGAGAAGAGATTTAAAAAAGACAAATATGTGTATTTTGAATTAGGTCACGGCTATTGCTTGTTAATTAAATTATGGGAATCAATCTTCTTGTTGGTTTGAGTGTGGAGAGCAGTGTGAGGTTAGGAATACCCCCTCTCTTAAACGGGGTCTGAATTGCGGGCTCTCAGACCGCCTTGGATGATTAAAAGGCTTTTGTTTAAGGCAGATCAGGGCGCCAGCAACTTAGCTGAGTGTGGTCTCAAAAGAAAGGAGACAGGTGGTGATCCAAGGGGTTGTTCCCGAGGGCAACCCCATACACACCAGGATGCCTGGAGCCCTGGGCTATAGGTAGTGACCTGGAGGAGTAGGCAGGACCATGTTGGGGTGCCCACTTCAGTGTGTACTATGTGACTGCGGGAAGCAGCAGCCTGTCCTGAGGAACGTTTGTAGGCAAAGACTTCTTGGATTGGGAAATGCATTTGAAGTAAACGACTTTAATTTGACAGAACCCCGGCCACCCCTTCCAAGCTGCCTACTAGCCTTGAGCTCGGAGTTGGATTTTGGCACTGCCTCTTGCAAGCAGTTTTCTTGAGGTATGCCCTCTCCACACCCTTCCTTCAGAAATCCCTGGTCATTGGGGAGGACTTTTATCACCATCCACTGTCAAAAAGGGAGGTTCCAAAAAGAAGCACTCCAGGGCTCAAGCCAATCTAAGGGAGGGTGGTGATCCTTTCTCCCCCACCCCCCAAGTTCATTGTGAAGCGCACACAGCCTAGGGAATTAGCGCCCGCCTGTAGGCTCTGCAGTTTCAGTCTCCTCCCTGTAGACCCTGTATCAGAGGCCCTGAGTCCACCCCTGGGAGTTGGCATCTGCTTGAAAGGAGATTGGGGTGCCCTGAGTCCCCCCTCCCCCTGAGGCGCCAGCCAGAAGGGGGTGTGTGTGTGTGTGTGTTCCCCGCGGGCACATAGGCTCCCGCCTGTCTGACCACGGGTCTAGTTTAGCTTCTGTGAAGTGACATTTCCTGGGGCCTAACTTGGGATTCAGTCCATGTGGGGAGAGATACCCTCTCCCCAAATATCGTTGTGTTCCTCTTTGCGGAGCATTCAGTGAGGGGGCCTGTGGCCTCACCCGGGAGCCCCCTGGTCTTGGCTGGCAGCCTTTCACAGACCATGGTGCTCAGCAATCTGCATTTCCTTTCCTCCCGGGCAGTGCCCAAGATGGACCTGAGAAGGATCAATGAACCACAAGTTCTGAGAGTGTGCAGCCTTTACCCCTCCTGAGAGTTCAGGGACGTGGGGCTGGTATAGGGTGCCCATGTATTTTGAGGCATTGAGGTCTCAGATCCTGAAATGGAAAGAAAATGCTCGAAGTAGGAGTCTTTTGTGTTTACAGAGGGAAGAGGCTCCCAGGCTGCTGGTCTTTTTTCATGATTCCATAGGCCCCCCTCATTGAGTTGGTGGTTACTTCTCCAGCTTCCCCATTTGCACTCCCCCCCCATTTCTTTTCACCTTGCCTGGGAGGCGCACAGTATAACCAGAGGGGTAGCCCTGGGGAAGCAACTTTCAAAATTTGTCCCTATCCACTCTGCCCCCCCCAAAGAGTGGCACAGTTTTAAGACCACTCTGGGCCCTAATTCAGGGCAAACTTAGGAACCTCTAAGTCCATTCAGTCTCAGGGTCATTTCCCAGAGACAGGAGAAAAGAGTAAATGTAAGCCACTTCTTGATTATGTGTTACTTTTTTGCTAAAACAACTCTTTTAATTTTTCTCTGGAAACAGCTATATCAGGAAGAGGTATGTCTTGGTACAAATATGGGTATTTATCTCCTTTATGGGGCAATATTGATTTATTATTAATGGTAACTGCTCCAGCTGATCTAAAGATGATCGAAAACAGCAGCTATGCAGCTACATTAAATACTCATAAGCAAAATAAAAGCTGGTCTTTAAAGTCACTGTTTTTTCATCACATTTGCTTCATCTCAACCTTAACCAAACTTTCTATCCTTCCTGGCCCCACTCATTCTCTTGTGTTATTTCTATTGTGATTGATTTTTATGATAAAATATCTGAAATATTGGCAGTCTCTGCCCAGGAGCTAATCTGAAGGCAGAGGTGTAAAATAGAATTTTGTAATAGTAGATTCAAAAAGTATAGCTAATACACATTTTTTTCTGTTAGTGAAGAGAACCTACTTAAAACCAAATTCAGTGTAGGGTGACTTTGAGCTGGAAGCCACCGGGAGCAAAGCAGAAAGACCCCGAAATTCGGAAGGCAGAGCTTGTCTGTTTGGGCTCACCGCAGACCTAGCCGCTTTGCGAGGAATCACTTGTTTTGAGCCTCGATGTTTTCTTCATGTATAAGTAAAGATTATAAAAGGGCATTTGATGGGCATAAAATTCCCGATTAGATTGAAGCGCTTTGCCTGGAGAGTGGGATGCGGAGAATTGGACAGCCGAGTTCCCGGTAGCTCTCCTGGCCCAGTCGCAAAGGCAAGGCAGTGCTGGAGCACCAGGCTGGCGTCAGGACGCCTGCCGCGAGCGCGTGCAGCGGGCACTTTGTCCACCCCTGGGCACGCTTAGCGGTGTCTGGGATCATGATCTCCGCCTTGTGAGAAAGTAATTTTGGGGGTGCTGGTCGGTGTGATTGTTAGCTTTGGATAGGACCTTAGCAGACTGGAGCCAAATGTTGTTTTTTCCTATCTTCCTCACCCCTCCCTACCCTCAATCTTAGAAACAGCCGCCCCTGCCGAAAGGTAATGTTTAAACCTCCAGCTACAGCGCCCGGCATCCCCGCAGCCGGAGTAGTTACAGGCGCCAGGCTTTTAACCTGACAATGATGTTGTATTTGAACAGCTGCGTAAAGGTTTGAAAGGTCTGTCTCATTGCCACTGTGGAGTTTTTTAAAAGGGGTTATTGTTTGGGCCAAGGCAATGCGAGGGGACAGGCGAATGGGTCCCAAGGCTGAAAATAATGTTCAGTGTCTGTTTCCACCAAGCCAGGGAGGTTCCTTTTGGGGAGGGGGGGACAAAGGTTTTGTTGGGAAAGGTTTTTGTGAAGAAGTGTGCATGCTACTAGGTCCTCCAGAAGGCTGAGGCGCATTAATGAGCATCGGACTCTAAAGAAATGTTCTGCTGAGGTGGAAACCCAATTTGTCCACAAGTTCAGTATCTGGGCCAGAAATCCAAGGCCAGCCCATGACAGGGTGAGCGTGGGGAGAAGAAAACAAGGATGCCTTCCTGGACAGAGAACTGGCTCACGATCAGAGTTTTCTTCTCTCGAATGCAGGGAAGGGCATCCGGGAAGCCGGCGACGGCTCCAGCACCCTGGCCGGGCCCCTCGCCCAGGGCAAGCCTTTGGAAATCAAGGTTAAAGCTCCCTGCTGCTGCCCGAGGCCAGGGCTTCTGAAGGGCTGCTCACCCGCCTGCAACCAGAGAACAAGGGAGGAAGTTGTTGGAGAAGTTTCTCATAAAACTCTGAGTTTCCATGGTGGTGGTGGTGGTTGTTCTTTAATGAGCTCCACCACAATCCAGACCCACTCCTCCTCACAGAACTTTCCCTCACCAGAGCAAATAGGATTGAGATTCCTCCCTCTTTTTTTCTGCCTCCCCTTACCCAAGCAAAACCTTTTCAAATAATTTTAGGAATTGTCCAAAACTATAAAACTCAACTTCTGACAAAAGTATAGCTTTTAATATTTGACGATTTGTGTTAAAACAAAAATTGACCTTCTTGGTTAGTAGTGAAGGGGAAAAATCAATAGTATAATTTTCAATAATTCATAAAGCGAACGCCATTATGCTAAATCTTAACTATTAATCTTATCCTTTACAAAGTCTCGATTGATTTGTTAATAAAATATCTTCCCGTGTGTGGCAACAGCGGGTATAACTCTTTAAAAACCTTCAGAAGCAAGAAAATTACCAAGTAGCCCAAGAATGTAGATGAGAATTTTATTGATCGCCCTGATTCTTCTTAATATGTATTAATAAATTCCACAACCTTTTGTACCTTGCACTTGTCAGAAACCAATGCTTTTACAAAATCCATAAAAGGAAAACATATTTTTCTTTGTAGGAGAATCAAATGACACCTCTCTCAGCTCTCCTGCTTGGTCCGGTCAGTGTTCTAAAACTTCTGGAGTTTGAGAGCGAGTGTTTTCTCCTTTCCTTGAAAAAAATATTTTCTTTCTCTCTTCCTTCCTTCCCCCTTGCGCTCTGTTATCAGGGTGTGTGAGGAGGGAAACCTTGGTTTAGTTCTCCCTCTGGGAACACCGATGGACGCTTTTGCGGAAAGCGAACTGCTGGGGAGGGATAGTCTCAGGACTGAAAGTCCCCAGCGGCCGGGCCGTCAGAGATTGGGCTGTGGTTCCTCGAAGAGCCGGAGGCTCCACTGGCCCGCCAGGGCGTGGAGGAGCAGGCAGCTGGGGCAGGAGGACCGAGGGTAAGGGCAGCGCCAGGGCGGGCCGGTCCTTGGGGCTCTGAGCTCGGCCAGCTGCGTGTCCTCTCCGCCCTGGCGGCCCTTCTCGCCTCCGCTCCCGGAGATACCTTGGCCGGGTCCATGCGCGAGAGATGTTTCCTTTGGATCCCTAGAATGGGGTGTCTCAGAGCCCGGAGAATCTGACTCACCTTCCCAGGCTGCTCGGTACAAAATGAACCAGCTTGGGCCCCTAACCCCCGCCCGGCCCCTGGTTTTCTCGGGCGCGTTCTGCCTGGGTATGTGCGGGGAGTGCTTCTGTGTGCTGGCGCCGCGGCACGCCGGTTTCCCTCCCCGCGCTTGTCCTCCCGGAGGCCCATCTGGCCGAGATTTTCCTTCCGCCTGCGGGGCCGGGAGGCCGGGGCGGTGGACGTGAGTGGGGCAGGCCGGCCAAGGGAGCCGGGGGCGGGGAGGCCAGCGAGCGGCAGAGTGCTGGCGCGGCTCTCTCCAGCTCGCACTATCGCGGGCGCGTAGTAGATGTCGCTGTTGTCCGTGCTTACGCGGCCGGCTGGCCGGGCTCTGGAGCACGTGACCTGCGAGGAGGCTGCGGCTCAAGGCCATTTTCAAATCTCATTGGCTTGGTTGTCATGTGGTCGGCAGAGGCATCCACAATTACACGGGGAATGTTTTCCTAGAGATGTCAGCCTACAAAGGACACAATCTCTCTTCTTCAAATTCCTCCCCAAAATGTCCTTTCCCAACAGCTCTCCTGCTGCTAATACTTTTTTAGTAGATTCCTTGATCAGTGCCTGCAGGAGTGACAGTTTTTATTCGAGCAGCGCCAGCATGTACATGCCACCACCTAGCGCAGACATGGGGACCTATGGAATGCAAACCTGTGGACTGCTCCCGTCTCTGGCCAAAAGAGAAGTGAACCACCAAAATATGGGTATGAATGTGCATCCTTATATACCTCAAGTAGACAGTTGGACAGACCCGAACAGATCTTGTCGAATAGAGCAACCTGTTACACAGCAAGTCCCCACTTGCTCCTTCACCACCAACATTAAGGAAGAATCCAATTGCTGCATGTATTCTGATAAGCGCAACAAACTCATTTCTGCCGAGGTCCCATCGTACCAGAGGCTGGTCCCTGAGTCCTGTCCTGTTGAGAACCCCGAGGTTCCCGTCCCTGGATATTTTAGACTGAGTCAGACCTACGCCACCGGGAAAACCCAAGAGTACAATAACAGTCCCGAAGGCAGCTCCACAGTCATGCTCCAGCTCAACCCTCGCGGCGCGGCCAAGCCGCAGCTCTCGACCGCCCAGCTACAGATGGAAAAGAAGATGAACGAGACTGCCAGCGGCCAGGAGCCCACCAAAGTCTCCCAGGTGGAGAGCCCCGAGGCCAAGGGCGGCCTTCCGGAAGAGAGGAGCTGCCTGGCTGAGGTCTCCGTGTCCAGTCCAGAAGTACAGGAGAAGGAAAGCAAAGGTCGGTATGAGCAGAGTTGCCACCCCAGCGGGGCGTGCAGCCTGGGAACCCGGCAGAGAGGGAGCTCCTGTGAGCCCAGCGCCAAGCCCAGGAGGGGCCCAGACTGGCAGGTGCTGTTTCTCCTGGCTTTTAGAGGGGCAATCTCAGTCCCGAGATGGTCCCCGCTTCTCCCCAAATGCCTTGGCCCTCCTGGCCCTGGCTAGTCCTGGCGCCACGCTGCTGGCGCTGGGGCAGAGGAAGGGACTGACAGGGTTTATTTTTCCTGAGCTAGACCTGAAATGCAACAAAAGAGTGCAAATGAGTCCTGCGGCTCATAAACACAGCCCCAGAATCTCCTTCCCCCCCTCCCCAGCTCAGAGTTGAGTTCCAGCTTTGCATTTTGCCCAGTGGTGATTTTAAGGTGGTTCCAGACACTGTGTTCGTGTTCAAGTGTATGCACCCCGCATCCTACGAGCTTGGGGGCAGAAAGGGGAATGAATGGCTGGGTCTGTTGGTGCTTGGTCTGGGGATCAGACCAAGGCTCTCTGCCTTTGCAGGGCTAGGTAACCTTGGCTTTGTCTGGGAGAAGTGCCGCAGGCTTTGCAATCTATTTGCAAAGGGGGCAAAGGCAGAGGGGGTAGAATAGAACCTTCCTGGCCCAAAGGGCAGGTCCAGCCTTAGGGCTGGAGTAGGGCAAAGTGCCAGTGACTCTGGCTTTTTGAGAAAGAACCAGGGCCCTAAGCTTCTTCCTTGTTACCCAGCGGTTAGCTACAGTAGGAGCTCCATTTCTGGGGGAGTGCTTTGGGGAGGACAAGGATGCATGAGAATTCAGGAAATTCTGGGGAATACAACAATGCTCAGGTAAGGCAGAGAGGGTGTATTTGGTTCCTTGATTATCTTTTGAATGAATGGGCACTTATTAACCTGGCTGTGGGGCACCACCTGACAAGAAGTGGGAACCTGAGGCAGCAGTGAGGTTGGTGAGCTTGTCCAGGCTGTGCCTTGCCTCTTCCACTCCAGCTGTGTTATGAGGTGACCATTTAGAATGTTGCTTGGTAGATCCTGAAAGTTGACTATTGTAACTACTGTTTTGTGCAGGTTAGAAAGTTGACAGAAAGAGAGTAAAAAAGACAGAGAGAGCTCTGACACAGGGTGACGAGAATACCCACCCATCGTGTCATTTTGGGCATTTAAACTAATCTGGCATCAATTACAAATCCCTTCCAGGTGCCACCTCGTGTGAATAATGTTTAATACCAGCATTTCCCAAAGTGGCTTGCCTGCCAGCAGGGTTCATGGCCAAGGGTACATTTGAACAGACTGAGAGAAAAAAAAATTCTTGATATTTTTTCTTCTTCTCCTTTTAATTTTGTTAGAGGAAATCAAGTCTGATACTCCAACCAGCAATTGGCTCACTGCAAAGAGTGGCAGAAAGAAGAGGTGCCCTTACACTAAGCACCAAACGCTGGAATTAGAAAAAGAGTTCTTGTTCAATATGTACCTCACCCGAGAGCGCCGCCTAGAGATCAGTAAGAGCGTTAACCTCACCGACAGGCAGGTCAAGATTTGGTTTCAAAACCGCCGAATGAAACTTAAGAAGATGAGCCGAGAGAACCGGATCCGAGAACTGACCGCCAACCTCACCTTCTCTTAGGTCCCAAGGCCCATTAGAGGCCAGGATCAGAGAGGGGGCACCTCGTTCCAGAGCCCAGTGCTGGAGGACTGGGAAGGCGGAAACAAAACCTTCATTGCTCTTTGTTTTTTGTTTTGTTTTCCTGCTAGAATGTGACTTTGGGGTCATTCTGTTCGTGCTGCAAGTGATCTGTAATCCCTCTGACTCTCTCTCTATATATATTAAAACACTAGCACGTGTAATTTATTATTTTTTTCATCGTAATGCAGGGTAACTATTACTGCGCATTTTCATTTGGGTCTTAACTTATTGGAACTTAGAGCATCCATTAATCCATTCATCCACCCAGCAATGTGACTTTCTCATATTTTTCCTAACACAAAGGTCTGTGTGTGTGGTTAGTCCATGAGTTCATGGCGTTTTGAATACATTCAGTACTTAAAAGTACTTAAATTACATATATATTTTAACAAAATTTAAGAACACCCACAAGCTTTGGGGGGAGGGGGATGAAAAAGCACATTACAATGTATCTTTTTCGCAAATGAATTTAGCAATTGTCCTTGGTGAGATGGAATATTGACGACATATGCCTTGTAGCCTTTTCCTTGTGGTGCATCTGTGGTTTGGTAGAAATACAACAGCAACCTGTCCTTTCTGTGCATGTTCTGGTCGCATGTATAATGCAATAAACTCTGGAAACGAGTTGTTCCCTCTGCTTTCTGAAATGGAAATATGTCACAGTGGAAATGAAAGTCTTTGGCGAGGTTATCTTTCTGTTAAACTGCTTGCTCAGGGCAGTTGTTGGGGGTAGAGAGCAGGGATAAGGGAGACGAATGAGAGAAACTGGAGGAGACCTAAATTGCTAGGTCTTGTAGCATTTGTGACTGGTGGAGGAGGTGATAATCCAGCCTGGGTGTGTTGTTTTCATAGTTGGGAAGAAGGGGAGTCCTTTCTCCTCCTCCCCTCAATGATAGTAACCTAATTGCAATGGGTGTGAGCTTGCCTCTAGTTGGAGCCTTTTAAGTAAACCTGTGCCCTAACAGCTCTTCCCTCAAAGCTGTCCACTTGTGTGTCTTCCTCCCTTTGGTGTTGGTTGTGTTATTTTTAATGCTTTCAGTGGAGGTCTTAGTGAATTCCGGCTGGCAGACCATCATCAGGGGGCTGGGTTGAAACCAATCTTGCCCACCTGGAAGCCGCTGGGCCTCCATTAAAGGAACAAGGACAAGCAGCAGCTTAGTATTGCATCGCATCCAGTTCTGTCCCCCTTTTCCTCATCCCCACCCCCATCCCAAGCAAAGACAGGCAGGCTACAGCAAAGCCCAGAATGGGTGAGTTTTCCTATCCCACTTTGCCCTGGTTTCCTTATGGGAGAATTTTATGCTGTCATTCCTTTTAGTGGCCCACATGAAAATTTGTTAAGAGATTTCCTCCAGTTAATTCTCCCTCTATTTAACTACAAAATGCAGATCAGAGTCATTGTATCTGGAAGGCAGGGAAATGTACAAAGGGTGACTGAAAGAGAATTGGCAAATGAACATGACTTCCCATGAAGGCCAGTGTTCCAAATGCCGGCCGTCAGGGATCAGAAAACTCCAGACAGCTTGCACAAGTGTTGTGTATATGTAGATATAGATATTGCTGGATCCTCAGCCCAAGAGAGTCCAGACTTAATCTGGTCCTTCCAGGGTGAAAGGAGGAGAGAACTTGGAGGGTTGGGGGAAAGAGCTAACAGAGAATTCGTTAACTCAGATAGTGCTGTGGTTCCAAAGGGTCTCCAACAGCTTCAAGCAGCTTCACAAAATATAGCCTTTTCATTTCCCTCCTACAAACAATCTATTTGGTGACTCTAAGCTTAGAGCCCTCATCCAGGAAGTCTTGGGGAGACAGAATTTATTTGGAGTTTTTAACTCCTTCCTGATATCAAGAACCTCTCAGAATTCCAAGAGAGATCCTTTAAGGGACCATTTCCTAGCGGCAGAGAAACAGCTCGAATCAATGCCAGGTTGGGAGCACTGGAATAGATTTGTCCCAGATCTCCATTGGTTGGGCAGGAGGAAGGCAATTTTAACTTCACCCATCCCCTGCGATGTGGGGAGCGCCATTAGTTGTTGACAGGGGGCCAAGTCTCGGAGGAAAAATCCGTGCTACAGGCAAAGGCAGCCCTTCTAGAACAAAATCAGAAAGCCATTGGCAAAAGCAATCAATCAGGCCATAAGTAGCCATTTCCCCCCTTCCTTTCCGGGGCGCGAGGTGGGCTGGTAGCCCTCCAAGGGTGCGCTGGGCAACTTGTGGAGCGAGGAGCATATCCTCCGCCGCTGGCGCCCAGCTGCTTTTGTCTCGGCTCCCAGCCGGGCTTCTGAGGCTTTGTACCATGGATTTGGGAGTGACAATGGGCATTTCCCTCAGATTCAAGGCTGCTCAACCTTAACTCTAGAGGCAAAAAAGGGGGGTGGGGGGCGGATTCGGAAGAGAGTAACCCAAGGACCAGGCCGTTTTTAAAGACATCTCCGGAATCCACGTGGAGGCCTCTAAGTGGAAATCACGCCAAGCGGCCCTGCCTCGGGGAGATGCAGTTTCCCGGGCCTTTTTGAGGAAAGGTCGGGCTGGCGGGTGGGAGTGGGGCCTTCGCTAGCACTAGGGTTCTGTCCTATGGCGTGTTCTCTTTCAGGGCCTTTCCAGCAGCCCAGGAGAAGACGAGGCACTCTGGCCGCCCCGGTGCGGACTCGCCAACCAGCCCGCCCTTCCGAGGCCAGACAGAAGCCGTGGCCGGCCGCGGCCGCCACCGCGCCCAACCCTTGGGCCAAGCCACCTCGGCTAACCCCTCGGGCCGCGGCGTGTGCTTAGCCTCACGTCGGGGGTGTGTGTGGCTGCGCTGGCGTGTGTGAGTGCGGTAGGGGGAGGGGGCCCTCCGAGCTGCTCCATCCGTCCGTTTTATTAGGGACACATTAATCTATAATCAAATACACCTCATAAAATTTTTATTGAAAGGCATAATATCATTACAGAGGTCTTCCACCTGTTTTAAACAACACGACAAGCTGTGAGAGAGCGTGTGTGTGTGGGTATGCAGGGAGGGGAGGGGTGGTTTGGGTAGGGAGAGAGGCAGAGAGCGAAGAACTCCCCTCGGGCGCCAGGGGGCCGCCTAAGAAGGCCGACAGCCTCGGGGGCCCTATCGGCCCTGTTCGCCCCGGGTTGCTCCGGGCTCTAATCCAGCGCTCAGTGCACCCAACACGCGCGACTCGGACCCCGGAGTTGGGGAGGTAGCGCCGGGATCCCGACTGAAAGACCGAGAGCGGCAAGGGGACGCGAACAAATAGTCCCCAGCGCCTCCTCCGGCTGCAGTCGGACGGGTGGTCCCGGCAGCCTACAGGCTGGCGGGCCAGGCCGGGCCGAGCGGGGCCCACGGACCGGGGCCCACGGGCTCTAATTGCAGCGCTTATGTTGATGATGATTTTTTTTTTTTTAATCACAGCAGCCCCCAGTTTAGCGGACTGATTTACTCCCGGTATTGGTAAATATGATCACGTGGGCCGCGCGACCAATGGTGGAGGCTGCAGCCTGCGAACTAGTCGGCGGCTCGGGCGCCGGCGGGGAGCGGCGCGGCGGCGGGCAGTGTAACCTTGGGTGGGAGCGCACGGCGCCTCAAAATGTCCTCCAGTGGCACCCTCAGCAACTACTTCGTGGACTCGCTCATAGGCCATGAAGGCGACGAGGTGTTCGCGGCGCGCTTCGGACCGCCGGGGCCGGGCGCGCAGGGCAGGCCCGCAGGTGTGGCCGACAGCCCTGCCGCCGCAGCCGCTGAGTTTGCCTCGTGTAGTTTTGCCCCCAAATCTGCCGTGTTCTCCGCCTCTTGGTCCACGGTGCCGGCCCAGCCACCCGCGGCGGCGATGAGCGGCCTTTACCACCCGTATGTGCCCCCGCCGCCCCTGGCCGCCGCCGCCTCTGAGCCCGGCCGCTACATGCGCTCCTGGATGGAGCCGCTGCCCGGCTTCCCCGGCGGCGCAGGCGGCGGGGGTGGCGGGGGTGGAGGCGGGGGCGGCGGAGGCTCCGGCCCTGGTCCCAGCCCAGGCCCAGGCGGCCCACCCAACGGGCGCCACTACGGGATTAAGCCTGAAACCGGAGCGGCCCCGACCCCTGCCGCCGCCACCACCTCCACCTCCTCCACTTCCTCGTCTTCCTCTTCCAAACGGACTGAGTGCTCCGCGGCCCGGGACTCCCAGGGGAGTGGCGGCCCCGAGTTCTCATGCAACTCGTTCCTACGGGACAAGGCAGCAGCGGCGCCTGGGGGAACCGGGCCCGGGGCAGGGATCGGGTCCGGGTCCGGGGCAGGCGGCTCGTCAGAGCCCTCGGCTTGCAGCGACCACCCGAGCCCGAGCTGCCCGCTGAAGGAGGAGGAGAAGCAGCATCCGCAGCCGCCACCGCAGCAACTTGACCCAAGTAAGTGCAAAAGAAATTGCCCCCTGATTTATTGCTGAAACCTGTAAGGCTCGAATGTGCAAAACTGATAGTTTTACTAACCTATAAAAACGTCTAGACGCCTACCCTAGCCTAGGCGAGCAACATGCATCCATAAAAAAGCTTCCCATAACCACCTACCCTGGGCGCGCGGTTTGTACGGTAAACATAGCGCGGACATTAAGGCTTTTTATGATAATTCACCCCAAGTTGTGAAAAGCAGCCATCCTTGGTGAAATTAATTTAACGACCTCTCTCCCCCACCCTGTCGTCTCTCTCTGCCTCCCCTCCGCCCCTCGCTCCCCTTCTCCAAACCCCCCTCTTCGTAGACAACCCCGCAGCTAACTGGATCCACGCTCGCTCCACCCGGAAAAAGCGCTGTCCTTACACCAAATACCAGACGCTTGAGCTGGAGAAGGAATTCCTCTTCAACATGTACCTCACCCGGGACCGACGCTATGAGGTGGCAAGGATTCTGAACCTTACAGAGAGACAGGTCAAAATCTGGTTCCAGAATCGAAGGATGAAAATGAAAAAGATGAGCAAGGAGAAATGCCCCAAAGGAGACTGACCCAGCGCAGCGCCGGCGGGACCGCTCTGCTTTGCAAAGGCAGTGGGGTTTTTTCTTTGTGGGTGCTTGATTTCCAGAAAGTCTCCAGCGACTCGGACTTTTTTTTTTTTTTTTAAGTAGAAGTGACTGTGCGGTTGGTCTCTGTGAGGTATTTGGGGACTCTGTTTGCTCGCTAATATGTTGGAGAAACCAAGTGGCTTTGGGATTTTGCCCTGTCCCGCTCCCTCCCTTTTGCGCCCCGCTGGTTCCTTAGGAAATGCTTATTTTGTGAGTGCACGCTGGTTAGAGGAGCCCTCTCCTGTGTAAATGTCCCCATGTTTTTGAAAAGTGCTGTAGTTTAGCCCCCAGCGCTGCTCAAGCAGGGACCAAGAGCGTCGATTTCGGAAAATGAAGGCAGAGCAACAACGGTGCGGAGGCCCGCCCAGGCGGAGGCCCCGCTGGGTTGCACACGGGTTAAGAAAGCGCCCCTTTCCTCAGGGAGCCCGCAGGCCCTCGACTGAGAGCTGGAAGAGGGCCTAGCAAGGAGCCCAGGGCTTCGGGTGGGTTGGGGGGAGTATTCTCAGTGCACTGGAGGAGCTGCTCTCTACCCGAGAGGGCTCAGCTCGCGTGGGCGGCCGCGGGAGCAGGCCCTCGGGGTTCCTGCCTGAGGACCAGTTGTAAATGTTACCGTTCCTACCAATAAATGCTGACCTGATCAAATGGAGCCCAGACGCTGGCCCTGAACGCTGTGTGCCTGCTTTCTCTGTCTCCCTGCCAAATGTCATCCTCACTGCACTTCTTCCTAGGATGGAGATAATGCTAAAAATCTAGGACCCCTCTCAGCACACCTGAGAGGTCTCTCTGATGTGCCTCTAGGTGTGCCTTTCTGTGGGTAGACCCTGCCTAGAGCAGATAGTGGAGGGGGTGGTGGGACCTTGGTAGCTGGTCCTTCCCTAACCTGGTTTCAATATAGCAGAGAACTCTGTGCCCTGGGCCCAGCAGAGCCTGTGGGCCCCAGGAGCCTGGAATCCTCTTCTTGGACTTTGGCACACTGCACCTCAGGACCCCTCTGCTCCTATAACCCCAGCCTTCGACCCCGGGTCTTCCCTGCCCCCATAAAAAGAAAAGGGCCAACTCTTCACTCAGGAGCAACCTCTCCAGCTTGGTGGGGCTGGCTGGTTCCAGGACTGAGCCAGTTAGGCTGTGAGCTTCTGCCCCTCCCCACAGGAGCTGCAAAGTGACCTTAACAGATCAAAATGGTCAAGGCTCTCCTCCGCAACTACCCTCATCCAACTGCCCCCTTCCCCCATCCAGCTTCTGTGTGTTTAGCCCCCAGCTTGGTCCTCTGAGGGCCGCATTCAGAGGCTAAAATGAAGGTCATTGTAAGTGAGGGTTCGGGCCCAGCATGGCCTTTGCAGGCCAAGAGGCCGGCGCCAGGCTGCCCAGGCTGGGCGGAAGGCGGGGGCGATGGCACAGTTTTGGGGGATCCTGATGAAAGAGGGGACTTGAAGGAAAAGCAGAGGGGGGCTGGGAGGGAAAGCCAAGGCCCAGATCCGGCAGAAGGTGCTGCCTACCCCCCCGCCCCTACTGCCAACCCGATACCTAGGGCTCTTTGAAAACAGGAAGAACCAAGGTGTCATAAAGCCATCTAGCTGGCGAGACGTCTGGAGGTAATGAGTTTACAACAGGTCCGGCGCTTCGCTTTGAAACCATCTCATTTTGATGTTTGTGTTTGTGTGAGGGAAAGAAAAATGCAGACAAAACTGGGTCTTAAAATCTGGACAATAAAATATAAACAAAACTGCTTTGGACCAAGAAGGCTAAGGCTTGGGAGCCCTCGGGTGAGTGTGAGCACCTAGGAAATAAAAATGAGGGAAAGGGAGGGGAGGAAGAAGATGATGGATTTCTGATTTAAAAAAAATGAGCTGGGTATTAGAAGCAGTCTAGTGTGGGTGGTTCTTTACAATATTTGTACTATGGCTGCCATCTAGCTAATTTTTTTTTAACCCAGTTTGTTATTTAGGAGTGGGAGGGCCAGTGATCTTGGGTCATTTAATCAGGGGAGGATCTCCCAGTGACATGGTGGGTGGGAAAAGATTAAGTTACTGGGTCTCCGCTCCAAACTTTGCAGGACAACTATTGTTGGAAATTGTGCTTGTTTATTAAAAGAATAGTGATCACAATTGGGCTAGAGGGAAGACCTTTTGAAAATGAGGGAAAAAAAAAGATTATCCTCGCAGGAAGCTACTAAAATGATTGAAGTCTTTGCTTTAAAAATAAATTCAAGTGGAATGTACAGCTACTTCATTTCACACTGACTTGATATAAATTTAAAATCTCATTTATTGTGCACAGAAGTTTCAATGAATATAACCTAACAGGGTTTTTCCAGAGAACCATTCAGAGATCCAGCAAAAAAGTTGTAGTTCCCCCCACTTCACCCCCGCCATTGCCCAGCAAAATGGGCCTGAATTACAAATTACAAAATAGCAAATATTCACGATTTAATGCTAAAAGTAACAGCTTTAAAAGAAAAAAATTATCAAAATTAACACATAATTTCTTAGTTTCCGAAGTTCCCAGCCCCATTTTAAAAAATCTGTTGCAGTTAAGATTTAGAAAGTTGTGATTTTTGTTAAATCTAGCAAGTCCTTTAATGTAGGCAATTTCAGAATGGAAACCTAATTTGTCTGGCAAGAGAAAGGCTGGAAGCTTTTGGAAAAGACTCTACTGGAAGCCCTCGGGAGTATAAATATCTTTGGCATTCAGGAGCCCCTGTTTGCTGCACTTGACTTGTTGACAATCAAAGGGATGAAGCAGTATTAGTGTCAGCAATCCAAGCCCCAGTCAAACTAAAGAACAAGATTGGAATTGGTTTGAGTAGAATAAAAGCGAAGTTAAGTACGGTCGGCTCGAGGTTGCATTTGGCCACTAGAGCGCGCCGTTACTCCATTTTGTGATCTCGTAAAGCTGGCGCTTTGGCACAGGACGGTTTTCATTAAAAAATATTTACAATCTTATTTTAAATTCCAAATTAGGATAAATTTAACTAAAAAGAATCAGTGTACCCCATTAAATTCTCCAGTCGTGTTTGTTAGGTATAAAATTTGAGCTTAGTCAAGACTTCAGAAAATTTGGCACAGAAAACTACGGCACAGTTGAAACCAAAAAAACATGGTTAAGTTACTGCATTCTATCAAAACGGAAAGGTGTATTAGTATAGATCTTTGTTTACGAAGTTAATCGTGTTTTTCCCACTCATGTTATAAACAGAATGCTTGAAAAACAATGTTTTATCCCAAGAGGAAATGTGTTGTAATGTGTTCTTTATTAGGCCAGAATGTATAGAAGTGAATTTTGTAGTTTTAGTGCTTCTTTTTCGTCCCCCAGGAATCACACAGTTCCAAACGATATCTTACATCATTGAGATCTGGCCTCGATCTCGTTCCATTCCAAAACATACTCATTTATTGAGGGTTTAAACATGCACACGCACGCACGCACGCCAAAGAGTGAAGTAAACAGTCACAATTACAAAGTCAGTTTCAAGGCTTTACTGAAAATAATACTCTTTTAATTGGGTATTTGCAAGACTGAAGCACAAATCGTAGCAGTCAGAATCGGTTCATTGCCTTCGATTTAAAGAAAGTTTTACCTGTCGTCAACCAGCAGAAAACAACAAAAACCCTACCTTCCACCGTAACAAAAAATCTCTTGCACTCCCTACTAATTTAAAAATTAAATAAAGCATGCCTTTATAATCTGGAGATCCATTAGCAATCCTTCTTCCTTAACCATTTCCAGCCATTCCCTGTAGAAGCAATTTAAAGTTCAGACGCTATTATCTTGTTATGCCTTTACATCTCGACGTAATTTTCTCCATTCGCAAAACTGTGATATTCAGTCCACCCGGACTGACCTCACAATCGCACTCACAGGTTGGGCTAACCCACCAGCAATAGGGGGAGCTGAAATCTCTGGGGTGCTGCACCTGTGGGGGCAGTTTGGGGATTTTAGACATTTGCATTTGGCGTGAAAAACCGGCGTTGTGTTGTGTTTCAGCTTTACCGAGAGAGCGCTCTGTGGCTCCGGCGTTTGCGAGGTTGGTTCTCAAGGCCGGTGGGCCTGATGTTTTCATAACAGAGGATTTTTCCCAGGGAAAGGGGGTTTGGTCACCCAAAGAACCCACGAAGAAGGCTGCATTGGCAAGGGAAAACGCACTCAACAGTGGCCTATTATACTTATTTGGATATTAAAATGGGAGAGGGGAAAACCGTGTTTGGGAGAGAAGGTAGTTGGTGGTATGACGCCAAGTGGCTAAAGAGCAGGCTTCTAAAATGAAGACGATTTTGCTGATCCGCACTCGTGTTGCCCACAGGACTCGGGACGTTGCTCTTCCACATCATCCACGATCTAAGAGGAGACTTCTCTTTGTTTTCTTTAGGAAAAGTTAGTAACTTTAGACTGAGCCCGGCGCCCACTCTTGGCAGTAACTTCACAGGCTTCAGGCTTCGAAGGTGAACTACAGTCGTTAGCAGCAAATGGGGGCCGCCTGCAGCTGCCTGGAACCGGTGTGATCCAAACGCCGGCCCGGAGGCTCCAAGGGGAGACTCGCAGGCGAGAGTCACCCGCGCTCTGCCCGGGGGAGGGGGGGGCGCCTGCCCCGGTCCGCTTCGCGCGGGGCCTGAGAGCTGGGAGTCGCGCGTCCTGTCCGCGGAAATACCACCCATCCCCGAGTGAGTCCTGCGTCCCGCCCTGGAACATTTCTGGTCGCTTTTCTATTTACTCCCTCAGCAATGCTAATGTCCCCCCTCCCCGCATTCTTCAACTCCCCCCTCCCCCGTGCCGAGTGCTGACGTCTATCAAGGGTGAAATGATGGAAACTATATTCATGGGCATGATTTCCATTAAGTATCAATTAACCTGGGAGCCTCAGCCAGGCGTGCAGTGCGTCAAGGGTAAATGTACATCTCATTTCCACGAGGTCCGCTCAGCTGGTAAAGGAGGACTTAGATTCGCCTTGATAAAGCCAGGTTTTAGGGTGACCCTTGTGGCCTTTAATCAAACCGCTTAGATAGGACCCAACTCAAAAGTACTCTCCCGACAGTCTGCACCCGCGTGTCCGTAAGTGCAAAAGACGTGGCCAACCTCTGTGGGACAGCTGCAGGGACCTGGGGAGGGAGTAATTCGCTCCGCAGCCTCCTGGGAGTGGCCGCCCTGCCTCCCCCAAGTCTAAGGTTCTGCCGTGCCCCCGCCCCGCTAGTCGCGGTCCGCAACCCCTCGGCCCCAGGGGCACCGCCAAGCCTTGGCAGTGCGGCTTTATGGGCCCCCTTTAAGGCCGGCGGAGGCATCTCCCGACCGGCGTGAGGCGTCCCGTCGGGAGCAATGGTGTCGCCTCCGCGCGGATCCCTCCGCGCGGTTATCTCTCCCCCATCTCGTTCGCTCTCCGCGCAGTGGCGTGGTGCGAAAATGCCTCGCCGGGGCGCACCGGGGCGGCAGCCTCGGCCGCGGCGGCGACGAGAGCGGTGGGAGGGGGCCGCGGGGGGGGGCGAGGTGAGAGGTGGCGGCGGGCAGAGGGTGTTTTTTTTCTTTTCCCCCCAGAGCGGGGGTTTGTAAGCTGAAGCCAAAGTGTCCCCGTGGGCCGGGCGCACTTTTTTTTTCTTGTCCCGGTGCGCTCAGGGCGGCTGGTGCCTTAGAGGAAACAGTGGCGGCGGCGGGGCAGGTCACCCGGGCGTCGGCGATTATATTGCGGCCGAGCCGGCGCGCGCCCGGAGAGGGCGGGTGGTGGAGCGCGGGGGCTGGGTGAGGCCCCACGACCCTCGAGGGAGGCGGTGCGAGCCGAGGCGGCGGTCGCGGGAGCCGAGCATGAGCGCCCAGTAGCCGAGCGCCCGCGGCTGCCCGGCCTCAGACGCGACGCGCGTGCGGGCGAGCCGGAGGCAGCAGCAACGTAGCGGCGGCCTCAGCCGCGCGAGCAGCCGCCCCAGAGGCCCTCGCGGCAGCGGCCGAGCTGAGGCGCGCTCGCTGCCTGTTCCGCGCCGAACGCCTGTCCGGGGCCATCGTACCTCGGCCCCGGCCGCCGCCGCCGCCGCCCCGATGAGCTCGTACTTCGTGAACCCGCTGTACTCCAAGTACAAGGCGGCGGCGGCGGCGGCGGCGGCGGCGGCGGGCGAGGCCATCAATCCCACTTACTACGACTGTCACTTCGCGCCCGACATCAGCGGCCGCCACGCCGCCGCCGCCGCCGCCGCCGCCGCCGCCCTGCAGCTCTATGGCAACAGCGCCGCCGGCTTCCCGCACGCGCCGCCGCAGGCGCACGCGCACCCGCACCCATCCCCGCCGCCCGCGGGGCCAGGTTGCGGTGGTGGGGGGGGCCCGGGCCCGGGCCAGGACTACTTCCACCCCGGCGGGGGCAGCCCGGCCGCAGCCTACCAGGCCGCCCCTCCTCCTCCTCCTCCTCCGCACCCTCCGCCTCCGCCGCCGCCTCCCCCCTGTGGCGGGATTGCCTGTCACGGGGAGCCCGCGAAGTTTTACGGATACGATAACTTACAGAGACAGCCGATTTTTACGACCCAGCAAGAGGCCGAGCTGGTACAATATCCTGACTGTAAATCGTCCAGTGGTAATATTGGCGAGGACCCAGACCACTTAAATCAGAGCTCGTCTCCTTCTCAAATGTTTCCCTGGATGAGACCACAAGGTTGGGATGCCTTTTTTTTTTTTTAACTGGGGAAAGGGGAGAAATCTACTTTCATCTCACGTTCTAGCTTTAAAACTCGCTTTTCCTCTCCCTCTCCTTGTGTGGCTGCAGTGGCTCCTTACTCATAAAGTAATACAGACTTTGTTCCTTAAAGTAGAAACCACGCAAAGATGATGGGGACAGAGTGATTGTGTGGACCTTCTCTCTGCCCCTCTTGCCTGCAAATCCTACATATACAAGAGCTAAAGAGAGTTATGTATAGTCCGGCCCTTAGACCCGTTCCAGAAACCTCCAGCAACCCGCAGAGGCACCATTCCATTTTTTAAACAATTATTTTCCTCTTTTTTGTTGTTGTAATCAGCAGCTCCTGGTAGACGAAGAGGAAGACAAACCTACAGTCGTTTCCAAACCTTAGAGCTGGAAAAGGAATTCCTTTTTAACCCTTATCTGACCAGGAAGAGAAGAATCGAGGTTTCCCACGCCTTAGCTCTCACCGAGAGACAGGTAAAAATCTGGTTCCAGAACAGGAGAATGAAATGGAAAAAGGAGAACAACAAAGACAAATTCCCGGTTTCCCGACAAGAGGTGAAAGATGGGGAAACTAAAAAGGAAGCCCAAGAGCTGGAGGAAGACAGAGCTGAAGGCCCGACAAATTAACTTCTACCTTTAAAAATTTACCACAGACTATTAAAACTAATGATCAACATATGCTGGTGGACAGCACCTATTTTCTTTGTTGGAAAGGACTTTACCTTATTTCAAGCTACCTTCATGTCACTGCTCTTGAGGTTTCTTCGATTTGAGAGGGGTTTGGGTGTTTAAAAAAAGTTTCTAGCATCTCATAGAAGCAGCGCTTGAGCTGACCTATGTAAGAGTAATTTGATACTGACCTTGTAGCTATATTTTGATAATGGTAGTTTTTAATGTCTGAACTGGTGATTTGCCTCAACAACGTAAACTTCCTAATGATTAGCACTAAATAATTGAATATAAAATGCTTTATTAATCAGACAAGTGCACTTGAACATTTTAAATCTTTTCTTTATGGTGAGTAAATTAAAAGAAGTCTATTAATTTTTTTAAAAATTATGCCTGCAGAATATTTACTTTGTATTATTTGATCAAAATGTATTATTTATGTTTTTCTTTTTGCTTTTATAATGAATGGTTCGGGTGCCTTTTGTTTACTCCTAAGAGGTTTCTTTGAGTGTTTGTTAATGTAATATCTCGGGGAAAAGTCTGGGCCAAATATTTGAAAAGCACATGTTCGCTAAAGAGTGTAATGTGTAGTCCGGGTTTTGCCGCTTCCTTAAACTTCGGGAAGGTGTCGGACCAGTGACAGAAGTTTCAGCACAATGTCAAAGTTAAAGTTAACATTTAATAATTTTTCTGTAGTCTATACAAATTATGCTATTTAATCATCTAGAGTGAATGAATACTTGAAAAGCCAATTATAACATTTTTACTCATTAACTTCTCACTCTAGCAAATCGCCTTGTGGATTCCTCTTGTTTCTCAACCTACTTTCGTTTTGAAACCACACTTGGTATTGCCTAAAATCGCTAGGTTTCTATGCTGTGGCCGCTGCTGTGATTCCAATTTTTTTTTAAAAGTAGGATGCCATATTTATTTGTATTCCCTTCACTCTGCGCGCCCATTTTGAGCCAACTTGCTGTTCATGTCTCAGATGTCGGTTGGTACGTCCTCTGCTGTTCTCTAGGATGGCCTCACCTATTTGAAACAAGCCCCGGAGAGCAAATGCAGAAAAAAATGAGTGTAAACAACCACTGCAGAACATAGCTAGCTCCTTAATAAAGAAATGAATCTTTTTCTAGAGCTAGTGTCTTTGAGCGCCGCAAATAACCTTTCTCCCGAGTCAGGAACAACAGCCTGTGCTTATACCAAGGCAACTTTCCAATGAAGCTTCTATTTGATTAAAAAGGGGTGGGAATATATATATATAGTGGGTGCATTTAATTCCCACCCCTTTTTAAATATATAAAGATAATAAATGAATGTAACCAGAGAGGGGAGGAAGGGGTTTTCATTCTAGAGAGGGCTGGACAAGTTATCCTGGCTTCATCTTGCTCTAAATACCCTTGCTATGATGCTATGAAAGCTTTGAACTTCACGGAAGTTCTCCAGGTGTAGGCCCAGTGGGAAAGGAACCGTCCAGGCTGCACCAGTTTAATTTCTCTGAGCTGGCGCTGATGCTGGGGTTTGGGATCTGTTAATAAGGAGATACCCGTTTTACATTTGAGGCTGCTACTGCAGCTGCCATTTTATGAGGGAAGAGGGGAGAGGAGAAATTCAAATAAACATTTCACAAAAGGAAAAGCACCTTTATCAGGTACACATTAAAGAGTTCTCTTTCCTGAGGCTGTTAATTTTAAAGAGGTATTTTTTAATTTTCAGAGTGACTTCATTGTACAATAAGAAAACGAACAGAACTCCTATAGTTCTAGGCCTGTCACCCCTCAGGCACTGGTGAGCTGTTTGCGTGCTGTTTCAGGGACCAGGGAAATGTCACTGGATGGGCCAGAGGAGAAGCACCACCTGGCATTCTACCCAGGGAGAGGGCTTGGGCTGTGGCATTTGCTGACCTGAGCCAGGAGAGACAACTTTAAGTCGGGGTGGCCCATAGTTTAAGAAACATTTGCACAGAGTTAGACAGCTGCAAACTCACATACTGGATTTAGATTTGGAAACTCTGCTGTTGACTTGTACAGAGTAAGGAGATGCAGCTCCTGAAAGCACGGCTAGGGAACAGCCTGAGGGGTTGCAGCCCAGAGTAAGCTGGTCAGAAACTGGTACTGGCTAAACTCCAGCTGCCCTTGATTTAAGGGTTTCCTATCTATAACAAAATGCAATGTGCCCCAGTCGAAAATGCTCCCCCGAAGTAACTTTTAGGGCCTCTGATTTGTGCAAGATTATCAAGTGAGGAACCTAATACATGGATGGGTGTGGAAATCTAGGAGAAAGGGAGGTAAAAAAATGTCCTTATTTCCTCTGCATTCTGCTGTGCTCTGGAAGTGTAGTAATTTCTGGCCCCATTGGTCCCCTAGCCCTTAGTAAAATCGTAACTCATGTACAGAAAGATGCTCTGTTCAAACAACTGGTATATTTGAGAATATTTGTACACGTATAAATTTGGTACTGGTATGTGTATCACATAGGTGATAAGTGTGCAGAAAACTGTTGGTAATAAAGTGTAGGTATATGTGTTTCCTTTTGTAGCTGGGAAAAGGCATAGATCTGTCTCCAAATGGCTTGGGGAGCTACACATCACACACACTCACCACCTTCTTTCTTACAGTGGCCAGAAAGCCCCACCCCCATCATAGTGCTTTGTGCAGACTGAAGCAGGGAAGAGCAGAAGATGTCTTTCTAATTGGCTCATATCTATAAACATCTGAGGGGTGCTGCAATAAGCAAGCAAACACTTTTGCTGCAGAAATTTGCATAAACTCAGAGACAACCCCCCACCCCCACCTTTGCAAACCCAGGCAAAGCTTTTCTGCCCTGGACTATTTAGTCTGCTTAGAGCAATCTGTAAACCGTTTAGAGAAAATTAGGACCCTCCAATGTTAATGCTGGATTAAAGTACCAAGCCTTCCAAGTGATTCAGTTTCTCTGCACTAACCAGAAACACACTAAAGAGGGTTTGGGTCTCAGTGATTCCTAGAAAAAAAAATCAGTTCAAGAACTGCCATCTTGTGGGGTTCCACAAAGCCGGGTGCATGGCTTACCTCTGCACAGGGGGGAAAAGTGCAAATATGGCTGCCTTTTCAGTGTGGAGTCTTTCCCAGCCCTCCTTCCCCACACTGAAAAGGAGGGTCATAAAGCTCTGCTTTTATTTGGGTAGAGGGAGAGGATAATGAGGGAAATTGACAAGTGAGACTTTTCTCAGAAAATTTTAGAATTGAACAATCTCTGTTCAGTTCCATATGTGTAGACTAGTATGAAGGCTTCTGACTTGGGAGAGTCCAACAACTTGCCCCATTTTTTTGTGTAATTAAAAACATTTTATTATTCTTCAATATAGGTATTTCTATTTCACATCCAAGCTTGTGTCCTCTGCTTCTCGGGTGTTTGCTGAATCTTCGGGCATCTGGGGCTAGACAGGGAAGAGAGAGAACATTTTAATGGACCTGGCTGCTCCTATGGTCCCTCCAGCAAAATTAGAGCACACTGACTTTTTCTGAGAAGAATATGACTTTTGCTGACAGATGGCAGCCCTTTAATCAAAAACATCCAGGGTCATCAGGACTTTTTTCAAGGGATAAAAATGGCCTGCTCCAGAGGGTGCTGTGGGTTTCTTAAGTCTGGTTTACTTGGGTGTGAGGATATTAGTAACAGAACTTACACATAGAAATTTAATGCAAATGTTTATAAATGTATTACTATAAGTCTAAACACAGTGTCCTTGAAAGAATGGAGGGAGGGATTACATCTTTCAGGCAGGTTCTGAAACCCGGATGTCCATGTCCATGCCCATGTATTAATGTTAGGGGAGTGCTGGGACCAGCCAAGGCTATTTACTATCAGCGGGGTTCACCGGGACAGTTTCTGTCAGAAGTGCAAAGGGAACGTGACTGCCTTTAAAGAAAAAGGGCTGTTTTTTTTTTTAACTCAAGGTTGAAATGAGAAGTTTCTCTCTTTTCCTGAACAAATAGACCCCCTGTCGTCTTCAATATTGCACTGAGCAGGCCTTTCAGTGGACAAACATTTGGGGAGCAAGAGCAAGAGAGGAGGAACTAGAATTGAATTCCATAGAAAGAAGATTTACACTTAGGGGAGACTTAATGCAAGGAGTTCCAGAGAGGGTTTGGAAAAATTATTTCACCCTTAACCAAAGACTGTCCAGGAAGATTTTCTACCCAGATATAGACCAGGCACTGGCAGTTCAAACTGCTATTTTTAAGAAGTTGACAAGCGCCTAAAACCGTTTCCAGACTTTGAGCTGGTAGGTAACTCTCCTACTGCAGAAGCCCGGAGAAATGGGAAGGCCCCCAAGTTGTGTTGGATAGGGGTGGGGGGAGAACGCACTTCCTTGGCCTTCAAAGTCCAGGTTTTCTGCGCAAGATGATTGAAGCGGGCTGGCCTGCAGATGAGAGGGGCAAAAAAACGAAAGTACTTTGCTGCCCTTCCAGAACCAGCCTTTTTGAGAGCAGAGGGGAGGGGAGAGGAGAGAATCCAAGACCCGCCTACCCGCCCCCCCCAAGGGAGGAGAGTTGGAGGGGGATGATTGCCAGGATCTTCTTCCAGTGCTCCTAGGTAACACACCACACTCATTTTCACTCTAATATAGTACCCATTTGAGCAGAGGTTTCAAGACAAACCAGGGGTGGGGAAAGAAAGAAAATAAAGAATTCCTAGAAAAGGTGAGAGAGTCAGGAATCTTGGAGGCAAGAAAGAATGAGAAAACAGAGAAAGAGGAGCACAGAGGAAAAAGAGAGGAGGGAGAGAGGGAGGGGGAGGAGGAGGAAGAGGAGAGGAGGAGGGAGAGAGAGAGAGAGAGAGAGAGAGAAGTGAGGGGGAGAAAGAAAGGAAAAAACATGGCGCTTGCGAGCTGTATGTGCAAAATCCGCAAGGAATTGCAGTAAATTCCTTTTTGTTTGAAGAAAATTTACAACTTGGTAATAGACCTTTTTATGACCTATTTGCGGTCGTCATTGGCTGCGGCTGGTCATGTGCAGGCGCCGCTTGCCTTCACGGCCTTTTTCCTGATTTCCCAGGCGAATTTCCCCCCGCATTCTGCCTTCCTAGAGCCTCACCCCCTCTTTTTCTAACCTTTGTCTCTGCAGAGGTGGGCTCCAGTCGCCGATTGCGGGGTTCGCGGCGGCCTCGGCTCCCGCCGGGCGCCCAACTTGGCCCCGCCGCTTTGCTCGGCTGTGTTGGTGCCGCCTCCGGAGCTGGTGGGGAGCCCGGAAGGAATCCGGGTGCCGAGGCCCCCGCCCGCGCTGACACCGCCCTCCAGGAGCGACCGGCCTGCTCCGGGTGACCGCAGCCACGCGGTTCCAACGCGTCTCCTTCAACGCGAGCGGGCCCCTGCAGCCCAGAGTGCGCGTAGCCGGGCAGCACCTAATGGATTACTGCAGTCGCCCGGGCCGCCCGCCGCCTCCAGCTCTGCAGCCTCCGGGTAAGAGTCGCTCCCTCCTCGCGCCCGGAGCACTGACACCGGGGAGCTCGAGGCGCCCATGCCCTTGGGCAACTCGGTGAGCCCAGCCCGACCCCCTACTCTTCCTTGGGACCTGGGGTGACTGCGCCCCTAGATCCGTAGTCATTCCCATCTCTGAGCTGGCGCCCCCTGGGACTCCCCGTGGAGTCCCGCTGAACTCATAAAACGTAGGGAAGTCCCATTTCCTCTGGAGAATTCAAGAGGTGGATAGCGGCAGACAGGACCCCAATACTTGGGTGGAGAGCTCCTTAATCCCCACCCTGGGAAGAGTGTGTAGCTGGTTCCTGGACGTCTCAGCTTTACAGGGGATCACTAAAGGCACTGTGGTATAGAGCAGTATGTTGCCGTTTGTCTGTGGTCAAGAGGTATCTCTGAGGCTAACAGGTGTTTTATTGAGGGTCAGGGTTTGGGGTGGAGATGGGGTGGGGTGGGGTGGATTCTGTGCACCAAAGATGTGTTTGATTTGTTAATCTAAGCTTTGGTGAATGCTGCTGACTAACTTCTAGGGCATATGGTTTATTGGGCCTTGTGTATAAGATGGGATTTTAAATATTTTTAACTGTTTCTATAGTCCTTAGCGAGTTTTTTTTTTCAACAACCTAACCTAAGAAAGATTTCTCCCACATCTAGTAATCTATCAGGTAAATTTGGATTATTTTATGTCACAAAATTAATGCATGTTTTGGGAGGTAATAGTATCAGAAAATCTGCTGCAGGTCTTGAGGGAAAAACCAATAGACATTTCAGAAATGCGAAGCATGTCTAAGTTCAAACATCGCGTGTGTTTCTTATTTGCTAGAGTAGGAAGAGTAGATATTTTACTCTCTAAATGTAGTGTGGTTTTTGCCTAAAAATAAACATTATATAACAACATTTCCTCCTCCACTTCAAAATTACTGAACTGAAACATTATCTGAGATAAAAGAAACTTGCAGGCAGAAAAAGAATACTATTCACACACTGATTTTGAAAGACATTTGAGGATGCAGTTTTCAAACCCTGCTGCTTATCCCATTATGGACACATTGTGAAGGATTAAAACCTTTGGACAATCTGCCGCATTGCGCATAGGGCTGACCTGCGCATGGCCAAGTATCCTTCCCCAAAGCGCCCAGCGGTAAATCCTGACTTCATGCTTCTCCAAAATAACCCATGTAACTGTTGGCTCTAAAGTATTTCTGAATAATAAAATGGCATCATTTAGAACGGTGTATTTTAGTAATTAACGATGGAATCATGTTCCTTTCAAAATGGAGGACCATGATTTGTGGTCAGTTGACAGTTGCAGAATTGTGGATCATAAGCAATGATCGCTCACAACTAAGAAACTCTGAAGTGATTTTAAAAATTGGGATGTCTGTGTTTTGTAACTATTTCTCTACTAAGGTACAATGACTGTTGAGATCATTCTTCCGTATTGGTAAAGCATTGCCTATTGAAAAGCAGGTTTGTGATGGGGACTTAGGCCCGCCCCTGGTAGCTCCAGAGCCTGAGGAGCTCCAGAGTAGCCCCTGGGACCAGGGCTGGAGGGTAGGGAGAGTTTTGGCCTTGGTGGCCAAGCCCCTGTGCTCACAGCTTCTGTGACTTTTCCTTGGTGTGAGGGCTGTTGCTTGCCCAAGAGACCAGGAACCTTGGCGGGCTGCAGGTCCGATTATGCAGCAGAGGGTGATGTCATGGGCAGACATGGAGGACTGAGGGGGCTCTTTGTAAATCCCCTGGCAGCATCAAGAGCTTATTGGAATGAAATGGTCAGTTGCATCTAAAGGAAGAAATAATCTACAAATCATTTGACCTCTAGCTACTTAGTCCATGAGGAGACTACTTAAAGCTTTTGACACTGCTGGAAATGCCCCATTGTCCCTGATAATCCAAAAACAAAAGAAACGAAATAAAAAGCACTTGGATCCCAAGGACTCGCAAGCTGGGGAGTGCAACTCCCGTTGTTCTTGGCCTGGATCTTTACCCGTCTGTAGACCGGGGATCCCAGAGCAGTCAGGGCCCTGGTGTCTGCGGATCCGGCTGAGAGTTGGGCTTGTGCTCTCAGCAAGGACCAGCAAAAAATGAAGTTCACTATTATAAATGTGGCCAAGCACCAGAGCTGAAAACCAAAGGTATTTTCCTATCAAATGCTACTCAAAATAAGTATTTTTTGCCAGAATTCTGTTTTCTGAGCTCGAGAGGCAGGGGAAATCCGAACAAAGACAGTATTTCACTCTGGGCTGGCAGGCAGCTGTTAGAGGTATTTACGGCCTTGCCGCAGTGCGGGCCGCGGGGCAGGGCACGCTGGGGCACCGGAAGCTTGGAAGAAGCCACCAAGAACTAGGAATTCCGATTTAAGTTCAATTTAGGACTACTTTTCCGGAATTTGTGTGGATACCCTCTTTCTAGGAACTGATCCCTTTGACTTGATTGTTGGAGAGAATGAGGACCATATTGTGGTTTCTGAATATAGGGTGACCCCCCCCCTTGATTACGACTAGGAGAAGCTGTGCACTTGATGAGAAATTACTAATGCAAATGACAACCTTGAGAGTGTATCTTGGTAACCCGGCGATTTTGTTGGCTCAGCGGAAAAGAAATTGCAAATCAGAAAGGACGTTTGAGACTTTTAATACAGTTTTCCTGGGAGAAAAAGGTCTATTTCCTTCCTAACTGAGATGGCGCGTCCAAGCTTCTCTGCAGGTAGGCGCTGAAGCAGTGCGCGGTGCGGCAGACCGCACCCACCACCCGCATAGGTCTGAGCGGTGAAGTGCCTGCCACGCACGCTCGCTGGGTGTCTGGCGCATGTGCAGTGTGAAGGCCCAGCCTCGGCATCCAACCGGCAAAGGATGGGGGGAGGGGATAAGTGGACTCAGAAGAGAAGATACAACCTATAACCCGTCCCTTCACTCCTCCCTCCTCCCCTCCCTCGATCCCTCCCTCAGTCCTTTGCTGCTCATCTTTCTTTTATTCTAATCTTCTATCTAAATGTAGTCAGACACCTTGCCCTAGACTACGTTATTTCCAATCATCTTGACTCACCACACTACCTCTTCCCAGCTTAAATCTGTGCTTTAGTAACAGTCTGCAAATATAAGCTATTGACCACAGGGAAACCAAATATTCTTTCAAGGTATTAAAATAAATACACAGATTTTAACACCTTGAAAGAATATATAGATATGCATGTATGTGTGTGTAGGTTCCTCAGGGAAGTGTATAGATTTTTTTTTTTTCAACGTGGTTCCGCTGCTTTGGGAAAAGGCCTTTCCTCTTGGCCCCTGTACAAACCGCCAAACTTCAGGCCAATCCTTCAGCCTGACCATTCCCGGATCTTGTTACGCCAGCGCAGTGCGTTTGAGGGCTCAGTAGGGGCCAGCGGCTCAGCAGAGAGCGGTCAAATAAATAAATAAACGGACAAAATGAAGGCATTTTCCGCTAGGGCTCGCCTAATTAACGGGAGATGCGCGCCCCTGAGCGTCTAACCTGTTGTTGGTGCGGGGGTGAAGTGAGAGGCGACCTCAGGGCCTTCTCGACCCCTTTTGGCCGCCCCACGGGACCTTGCTGGACCTGTTCCTAGCCTCCGGTGCAGGAAGCCCTCCGCGCACGAACCCGGGCTGGCGCGGTCACCCAGCTCCGCTGTCTGACACCATGTCCAGGAGGAGGCGCTGTAGGACAAGCGTCTCGCCGGCTGTGGCGGCACGGGTGATGCCCCGGGCGTGAGCGGGCGGGGGAGGGGAGGACACAGGACCCCGCCCCTCTCTCGCGGCCGCGCCTCCGCTTCCAAAGAGCTTTGGGCCTCCGGGAGGGTCGGCGATGCTGCGCTCACTCCCAGGCCCCCGCTTCCTCGTTACGACAGCAGAAGCTGCCTCAGGCCGGGAGCTTGAAGGCCGGTTCCGGGGTGGCAGGCCATCTCAGTTCCTCCGCCTTCCCGGAGGGGGCGCGATTTCTGCGTCCTGGGCTCCTAGGATCTGGAAACTAGGGGCTAGGGCAAGCTGTCCCCAGTCCTCGGGTTCCCAGTCAGCCTCCTCAAGCTGAACTGCTCTTCTGGCCACTTCCCTTTACTGCGATTCCTGCTATCCAGAATGGGCAGCCTTGAAAAGCAGAGAGTCCAGTTGCTTTTCCAGCAGGCTGATGGGCCTCACTCTGGTTCTTCTAGAACAAGGCCAGGGTCCGAGGACTCTCTGGGGTTCCTTAAAGTCTCTGAGAGCCAGGAAAAATCACACTGAGTTTGAAGCTTAAGGACTCCCCAAATGCACATCTCTACCTTTTCCCAGGTCACTCACACACATCTTCTCTCCATTGCACCCATTCTGGGGGGTGTTTCTTGCACCAGCAGTGACACCCAACTTCATCAACTGGTTCTGATCCGACTCCATTGATCCTTCTACTTTGGGGCAATGATTCTTAATGAAGGTCTGCATTTCAGTGTTTATAATGCTGGTTTCTGGGTCTCACCAAGATTTACTGAATCAAAATGTGCAGGACCTGCATTTTGGAAACTCCCTCAGGTCAGTTAGGATGCTTGCCACAAGAGTCTCCTGCTTCTTCTGTGGTGTTTCTCTCTCCAGGGGTCAAGTTCTTTCTACCTGGAACTTGCTCCCTAATTGGGTTTTCTAATGTCACTGCCCCAAAGACTCAGTAAATTACTTCCATTTTAGGAAGGGGACATTGATCACTTCCTAACTTGGAGATTTCAAATAGGTGAGTAGATTCTGAGTTCAGACTGCCTCAAATCTTTACCACTTACCTGCTGTGTAACCTTAAGCAAATAGGTAAACTCTCTGGGCCTATTTCCTCATTTGAAAAGTATGGATAAGAAGAGTATCTTCAAGGGTTGTTATGAGGATTTTTACCTACATAGCTCTATGTGCCAAGCACTATTCTAACTTACATATATTAACTCACTGATTAAGTAATTAAAATAAATTTTGTCACATAACAAGGGTTTAACATGCCCTATACAATCAATATCCCTATTTGACACTGCAACCATACCTAGACTATTAGAGCTGAAAGACATACCCAATCCTGGAATGCTACAGAGAAGCTGCAGGAGAATATAGTTCTGCAACCCTTCCTATGACTGTAGTGGATCTCACAGGCCCTACACCTTTGGGCTTCAGTGCTTGGCACCTGTGTACAGGTAGACTTCAGGACTATACCTGGGGGGAAAGTGCTTTTAGCTTCTCAGAGGGCAGATGTCAGATAGAGGAGGACTTACACCCACACGGGCACATGTGTGACACCTAAAAGGGCCTCAGGCCTTTCCAGAGAGTAGGCCATGCTATCCACCTCTTGCAGTGCCCTGTGCCCAGCACTCATCAGTCACATCCACTAACCTGGTTGCTTTTCTACAGCCCCAGGACGAGTACTCACTTTGCAGTCTCTTGAAATCTGGGGCAAGCCAGAAAAGCCAATGGCCAGTGGGCAATAGCAGAGGAGGTCAGGAGTACCCTATTCCCCTTAATCTGCTTGTGCCCTGAGATCTGGGCTCCAGGGCCATGGCTGAACTGTAGCTTCCAATGTAGGTCAGAGCAATGCCAAGGTAATTCTAAGAGGGGTCTTATCTCCCCAAATCTCAGTCAGCCCTTCCAGTGTTTTGAGATTCTCTCTCTCTAGGCACGCGCGCGCACACACACACACACACACACACACACACACACACCTTGAAAGAGTTATGTAAATTCTATTTCAGGCTGCAACACGTGTACATTCTCTGCAATCAGGTTCCATGCCTCTTACACCTTACTTCCCTGACTTCTGCCTACAGACTTTTCCTAAGAAGGCCTTTACAGTCCTTTCTCTTAGCTTAACCAGGAGTTTACGTGGATCAGAATTTCTCTCAAAACACACACAGTCTCTTCTGCTGCCAACCACATCAGGTGGAGTTAGCTATGCCTATGGGATAGGGCAGCACTGAGCCCTCCAGGCAGCCTCCCCCTGTGCCATTTCCATTCTCAGTTTTCAAAGCATGTGGATGGCCACCTCATCCTGCCCTTCTACTGGAGCCTTTTCTAGCCCCTGGCTTCACGGCCAGAGGTCCTGCCCCCTTCTTTTGGCTCTCATATCTCACTATTGGAGTCTTCCTTTGGGGTCACTTCTTCCCAGAGGATGCCAAACATGAGGTCCAATCAGCCAACCTCATTTTACGGGTAGAATTGGGAGTGGCAAGAGAAGGGTTTTTCTTCCATATGTATATGGAATCATATTTCTCCTACTTGAGAGGCTCTGCTCAGCCCCTCTGTTCTCTACCCCCAGCCTAAGTGCCAACCCTGGATAGCCTCTTTCCTCCATCTTCCCCTGGTCTAGGGAGTTCATCCAGTGTCCCAACCCCACCTATCCTTTCTGGTTGTGCAGACATTTAGCTTAAGAGTAGAGTTCAATACCACCTATGGGCAGGAGAACTCTTAAAAGTCAAGATTAGAGTATTCTTTCCTGGAGTCACATAGCTGGGGCTCTTATTTTGGGTAAAGAACTGATCTCATTACATTTGAAGTGTAGCTGTTCCCTCCTGGACCCCTTCACCCTCTCTTCTTTACTGGCAGCTACTGTGACTTCTGGGTTGGAGAAGGAGAAGCAGGGGACCCTGCCCCATGGCAGCACTCTGGACAAGAATTCCCAAGACTGGCTTTCTGACCACATGGAGAGGGGTAGTTCCCACTTTACCCAAAAACTGATTCCTTACAGATTTTTTAAAGAAGACTTTAACCTGGTCTCCCCCACCTCCTCTCCCATTACTACCATTCAAAAGTCCTTGGGACAATCCCCAACAAATTGACCTAAGGTAGCTGTCTGTTCATCCCCCTGGTGCTCAGCCTTCTTAATAGGCTGACTTGTCTCATCCGGTCCCCACTCTCATTCATCTACAGAAGCCCAGGACACTGAGGGCTGGGGGCATGAAAGGAGTGCAGGAAGGTGGACAGTCTTTCTTTAAGCATGTTGCCTGGATGCCCTAAGATCAGAAAGTAACCTAAAATGCCTGCCTGAATGTATTCCTTTCTTTTCTCCTTCTCCCTATGCACAGTTTTTTTTTCTGTTATTATTTAAATGTAGAGTAGGCTGTGAAATTTTATTCATCTTCTTATATAAACCACAGTAAAGGTTGCAACTAAGTTCCAATTACCGTCCTTCTTCATCATTCACTAAAGAAAAAAAAATCCACTAAACTTTAATTAGGTACCAGGTTTGTTTCAGACACTACCTCTTCAGTCTGGTCTTCTTCCCTCTTAGAAAGTTCATTATAGTTGCCCAGAAGTCACACATCCATCAAATTTTTTAAAAATGAACCTATGGAAAATTTTTAAAAAACTTTTCCCACCTCCTCAAACTACTTTTACAGTGGATTAGCAAGGACTAATTTCAAAACTGCTAATGTAGTGCTAACAGAATCAAAAAGCTATTTTGTAAAGGGTTGATCGTAACCTACATTTCATAAATAGGTACTACCAACTATAAGGGCAAAAAAGTCCTCCTATGTGACTAGTGAGGGGAAATAAGGAGAAATAGATGCCATTCAGTCCAGGCTACCTGATTAGTGAGTCAAATCAAGAAATCTACGGAGAAAGGGTGGAAATTAAGATGCAAAGAGATCTTGGTAGGGAGGGATCTCTTTCATGGGCTTGATGGGAATTGCTGATGAAAACTTTTGTGACTGAATTTGATTTAATTTGATTTGTGACAATATGATTTGAAATCATACATGTGGGCATGCTCAAGAAATGTACACAGGACATCTATTCTTTTAATCGGAATAGTCACAAATCACATTTTAAGTTTGGTGGGAACTCTGGTGGGCTATGGAGGGATACTGGAGGTCAATTCTCTTTTTATTTACTTCCCATGGTGAGAACTGGGGGCGTCTTTTCCACCTCCACCTCCCCCCAAGCATGCTATGCCACATTCTCCCCCAGAGCAGTGCTCAGGCCCAAGTTCCTCTTCTTGACTTTCTTAGCACAACAGCAAGCTCCCTCCTGCTCCCTTAAGCTCTCCCTCTGGTGGGAGTGGCAGTGTTGGGTGGTGGTAGGGGGAGGGAGAGGAAGCCCTCCTAATGATCCCACCCAGGACCTGAAAGCCCGAAGCTTGTGGCTGGGAGCACTGTGGGAGTGGGGACATCTGACTTCCTGGGCTTGGGTTACTTGCGAGCCTCATTTGCTGCCTCACACCCTGTCTCCTTCACACCATGGCTGTTTTATTGTTTTATAACCTTCTTTAGAGCTTCAGTTGCCAAAGATCCTGATAGGGCTATTTTCCACTTTCTCAGTTTACCAAACCCCAAGTCTTGCTGTTTTAAGCAGTTTGGTCACTTGCAAAGACTTCTCTTTCAGATCTAAGAAAATTATAGAAACCTCTAGGCATGTGGCTACCTTCAACTTTTGCTGAGCCCATTCACAACAATACAGAGCCAAGTGTTAACTCCAGCAGCCACCCCCGCCCCCACCCCAAGCCTACCCAGCCTCTTCCTAACCACCCTTTATCTACTGAAGTTTGAACAAAATCTTAACTTCTGGTAGAGGCAAATAGGAAGTGGCCTTCGAGTTTCCCCTTTATTTATTTACTACATCTAGAGCTAGAAAATGATTGAAATAAAGGAGTTGATGGTACTCACAGTGAATGCAGCCAAAGAATCATAAGACATGCCCACCAACCAGCCTTTTCCAAATAGCACTATCTCCCAACTTAAACAGCCTTCTCTGAAAAGATGCTATTTGAAAAGTCCAGGGTATTGATATGACTATGACCCCCCCCCCTTGCATCTTGGATATTTGGAACTATTTAAATGTGAGGGAACAGTTGCAGTGAACCTTTATTTAGTGAATAAAAGTTTAAAGCCGAAGGTTATTTATGGTTCTGGAGAGATGGGACCTGAGTGGCTATTTACGAACACGTGATTCCAATAAACTTTGTTTTATGGCTTGAGAGTTGACAAGCCAAAATATAATTCCCACCATAAATTAGGTTAAGAGCATACAAGTGCAGATGCTTGGTTCCTAGAGCAGCGATAGGAAAGTGAGAAGCTCCAGCCAGCGCCGGCTCAGAAGGAGACAATTCTACTCCAGCTTCCCTGCCCACTAGAAGAGAAAACCAGTAAGTTACATTACTTTTTCCATAACAACTTCAGCTATGGGAGGATTTCTCTGCCCTGTCTTTTACACTTGGGGTGGGGATAAGTCTCATAGAAGTGAATTCTAATTTTAGCCTCAACCAAACTTAACACATAGAATGGGAATTCACTTTTCTACCATCGATTCTGGACATAGGAAGTTAGAAATTCTGGACTCTGAAAGTTAGAAATTGAGGACCCCCACCTCAGGAGAGGTATTCTCTCCTCCCCCATCATTGAACATCTGTTTCAGAAGTGGAGTAAAACAAGGATAGTCTAGGTGGAGATGACTTTGCCTCTGAGATTTCTCAGAGAAGACTGCCATTCTAAAATAAAACTAGAGAGGGAAAACTTTAAGCTGGACACCAGTGCTTGTGAGGACCTCTGCTTTGAAAGATTGCTTTGTGGATTCGCCAGCAGCGGTGCTAGAAAAAAAATGATGTCATATCCATAGAGCTGGATAACAATCTAAAGCATTGCCATTTACCTTTTAACCCATCGATTTTCTTCCTCCTTGGTTATCATTTGGGTCCTCATTTCCCTTGGAAATTGCTCTTTGTTTTGAATTGGAGCAGAAATAGGAAGGCAAGTCTCAGCCATGCCTGGTCTTTCTTTGGGAAACAGAAGACAGGTTGGGGGTGCTAGTTGGGGCTGAGGAATTTGAAACCACTTTGAAACTGGAAAAAGGGGGGTTGAATTATTCCCAGAGTGACACAAGGAGCTGGGGCAGGGGCAGATACAGTGGCTGCCTCCTCCCCAGTGGACCTGCGCCCACCAGAGGATTGTGAAGAAGGAAAAACACAAAGGCCCATTTTCTCCTCGCTTCCCCGTTTCCCAATGGGGAAACCCTGTTACAGGCAGCCTGAGTCGGGACAAACAACCAGTAAGGTTTTGCCCAAAGGTGCATGAGGTGGGGGAGGTGTTGGGGGCTATATTTTTCCACTCCGTGAGTCTGCCCTTGAGGACTGCGGTCTCCGCGGAGAACTTGGCTCACAGTTCCTGGGGGCGGGCACCCGAAACAGGGAGGTCTGGGTATTGGTGGGGTGTCTGGGCCTTGTCATTTTCCTTGTATCATCTCTTTTCTTTATTACCCTGTGGAATTTAAGTGAACCACGTTTTCATTGCAACAGGTTCGGGACCATGAGAGATCACCTCTGTAAGTACCTCCCCGTTTCTTCCGAATCCGAATCTGAAGACTTTCTATAGATGGCTGGGGAGGTGATAGGCACAGGGTCTCGCCAAGGGAGTGAGCGGGGAGGAAGAAAGGCCCTGCCTTCCCAAGCCTGGAGATGTGAGGGGAACTAGCTTTGGAGGTGGGAGCTCCAACTAAGCTCCTGGATAAATTTTTCTGGGGCCTAGTTCAGCCACCTAACTAAGGGAATGCCCGCACGGGATCGACCGACCTTGTGTCCTTGGGCCTGCCTGGACCTCCAGGGTTGCCTCAGCTCGCACAGGTGCAGCTCCGCCCGCAGCGCAAGCTTCTGTTAAGAGCTTGCAGCTAATTAGCAGCCCGCCCTATTAACAAGTTGTAGGGAGAAGCGCCTGGAAGCAACCTGCTAAACACCAAAACAACGGTGGACCGGTGAACCCCTTCCGCAGCCCAGCCCAGCCTAGCCCAGCTTAACCAAGTCTAGCCTGGTCCAAAGAAAGGGGGGGAGGGGGAAACCTTAACCCTCTATGGCTGCGAGTTGGCCCGTTTCCAGAAGGGCTGGGAATTCTGAGCTTTAGGTGGAAGTTCCTCCTCACCGCTCACCCCTCCCCCGCTTTTAGGATTAGGTTAGGGGACCTGGGCTGAGCAAGGTGGGAAGGATGCATGCGGCCCCTTTTCCTTCACCTTTCTGTCTTTGGAATTTGGGAATTTCCGTGCCAGAATAGCGGGTGTTGCAGGCAAACGTAGGGAGGTTGCAGTGGGGGGCTGGAAATTTGGATCTGAGTTCCATGTGCTGTGGAAGACAGGTACATTTCAGAAGAGACCTGTGAAGTCTCCTTATCTCATTAAGATGATAGCAGTGCCGGGAGAGTCAAGAAAGAAACAGTGGCTCCTCCCTCACTGCAAAGTGAAGATGATCTGATTTCAATGGTAGATGGAATATTCCAGGACTGTCGGAACTAAGGCATCTTCCCTCTCGGGTTAGAAGCCACTCTCTCCAGGGTCTGGGAAGCTGGAGCTTGGCTCTGGGCCAGTCTGGGTAGCCTAGTCTGCTCCTCGGGAGCTGTGCTCACTCTGAGAAGTGGAGATTCTGCCCTGTACCTCGGTCCCCCTATGAAAAAGGTTGGCTCAAGTGAAACGGACTCTGGGTTTCAGGCTGAAAAATCTGTGTCCCCAGACCCCTTAGTCTTGCCATACTCCAGCTAGCACCCTGACTCCGGGTGCTTATCTGCTCCAAGGCGCCTCTCTTGCAAACCCACATTTGGCACCCTATAGCTGAACACAGCACACAAAAAAACCCCCAGAGAGATCAAAAGCATTTGTATGGGCAGTTGAACGGGAGGTGAATATTTAACGCTTTTGTTCATCAATAACTCGTTGGCTTTGACCTGTCTGAGCAAGTAGAGCAATAAGGTGAAATGCAGGTCACAGCGTCTAACAAATATGAAAATGTGTACCCTTACCCGGTCTCCACCCAGCCTAGCAGACTCCCCCAATTTGGCTGGATAAAACCTAGGCCCTGGGTCCCCAGGAAGAAGGTAGATAAGTGGGAGTACTCAGCATTAGAGGACTTCGGGAGAACCCTCCTGGGACAAGTGGATTGGGCATGGGACAAATTCAGAGCTCTTATTAGAACTGTCATCCAGGAAATTCCTATAAAGTAGCCAACTCACTGGAAACATAGTTTGGGGGTGGGAGGTGACTTGTGCATGAGCAGAGTTGAAGGAGACAGCCAATTTTGCCAGAATGGGGGGCGGGGAGGAAACAGAGGGGAGTCTCCCTATTCCACCCCACCAGGCCCAGGTTGAGGCTTAAAACTAATTTTTAAATCATAATGGGAAAATCAAAACAATCAAAAAAAATTTAAAACACTTCCGGAGGGATCCAAAAGTCCCACTCAAGCTCCAGCATCCCTCTGCTCCTGAAATCCATCAGATCCTGAATGCAACTGTGTTCTTGATGCCCCAAACGAACGGGAATGGTGAGCTCCAGACAGCACTGAGGCACTGGGGCGGGTGCAATTCATGAACTTTTGTACTCTTGTGTGCTGCTGTCGGCAAAGCAAAAATAATGAAACTTTGTGATATGTTTGTAAATGATTTCAAATGACCCCTCACCCTGCCCTTCACCATTAGCAAGCCGACCTTAGTTCATGGGGTCCAGGGCAGCTCAGTGCCTGTGAGCAGCTCCTGCCTTGGGTCTGCAGCAAGAGCAGCAGCAGCAGCAGCAGCAGTAGCAGCAGCAAAAGCAGCAGCAGCAGCAAAAGCAGCAGCAGCAGCAGCAGCAGCAGCGGTGGTGGTGAGGGACGGAGAGGGCAGCCCGGCCCAGGGCCCAGGAAGGTAAATGCATGACTTCTTGGAGAACTAGCTTTGTCACCCTACCTGGTTTGGGTGGGCAGTAGGAGAAAGAATGGGTAGAGGATATTTCCTTCTTGCCTCTTTTTCTTCTGCCACCGAGGGCATTTGCTCCTTTTTGGAAAATACCACTTGATAAGGGGGGTGGGGGGAGGAGGTTATTTGGATCTGGAGTGGAGTATAATAAAGCCGCCATTTCTGGGGTGGATTATTTCTTCTTCTTTTCTTTCTGAAGAACACTGTCCTGGCTGCTTGAGTGCTCTGTAACCCCGGCCCTGGTACAAGGATGGGGAACTCTTTGCTGCAAATTGCCGCCAAGCCCTTCAGCCTACCTGAACCGGCTCTGGAAGTGTGGGTGGCTGCATCGGCCGGTGGTGCCTCAGAGGAAGAGGCTGGGGCTGGCAGCAGTTTAAGTACCGTCCTGGGTGGAATCCAGAGGTTGTAACGTTGTCTATATATACCCTGTAGAACCGAATTTGTGTGGTGTCCACATAGTCACAGATTCGATTCTAGGGGAATATATGGTCGATGCAAAAACTTCACATTTCTCCGAAATAGCCAGAGTCTAAAGTGGAGGTAAGAGGTAGCCAGCGGTCGGCAGTGCCTCTTTCTGTTTTATTACCTTGGACTCCAGGAGGATCAACTGAGCCTGGTGATATAGAGCAGCCTGTTCCTCCAGAAGCTTCTCACTTCTAAACAGTCTCCTGTGGGTGCTGCAGCAACAATAAAAAAATAAATAAATAAAACGAATCAATTGCATGAATACAGGACCAAAGAACTAGGTTCTGGGGAGGGAGGGAAGGTGGGAGGCCAGCTAGTCCCAATCTCAGCTCTGCCCTCCAAGAGGTTGGAGAGTGCCCAATGAGGGGGCTCACTGGCATTTCTGGCCCATGAAGGAAGAAGACAAGCTAGGAAGAAGGGGGGCCCCAGTTTGGTGAGCAGTGTGTGCCCTAACCACTTTCCTGGCTGGAGCAGTGGGGGTTTCTTGCTATATGGGCAAGGTCTGCCTTTGGCTAGAAACACCCCTGGCCTAGGCACCAGTAGAAAGCTTTCGGTTATTCATTGCCTAATTCAATTCAGGCCAGCTAGATTCTGGTAACTTTTGGGTGACCCTGATGAAGACAAAGCCGGGACTCGGCCTTTGTATGGGAGAGTCCCCCTCTGGTGAGCTGGAATCCTGCCTGCTTGGGGTGTTCTGCCCAACTCAGAGGCCACCCAGCCCACCCACCTTTTGATGCCCTGATGGATATGGGGATTCATCCCCCCTTGACCTGTGCAGGCTTTAGGGAGCTGCTTTCAGACAGGGTTGAGGGGAGAGAGCACTGGAGGTTAGCAAAGTCAGTGGCAGACAAAAACTGGAATTACCTTCAGGGAATGAGGGTTCTGAGGATTAGAACTACATTAACATCTGGTGGGGGCCCTCAAATGTGCCCCTACTAGTCACTTGATTACACGTATGTTATTTAGTTAAATTTGTGAAAATTATGAGATGCTCACCAACCCGGTGATAAACTCGCTCCCTTGCTATTGGCTGGCCTGGTCACATGGCCCACCAACTTTATTCAGTTGACAGCAAGTAGGAGGGCCCTATGGAAGGAGAAAAAAAGACAACACGAGAAAAATTAGTATTTTCTACCTTCTGAAATTAATGGCCATGAGTTCGTATATGGTGAACTCCAAGTATGTGGACCCCAAGTTCCCTCCGTGCGAGGAATATTTGCAGGGTGGCTACCTAGGCGAGCAGGGCGCCGACTTCTACGCTGGCGGTGCGCAGGGTGCCGACTTCCAGCCCTCGGGGCTCTACCCACGGCCCGACTTCGGTGAGCAGCCCTTCGGAGGCGGCCCGGGTCCCGGCTCGGCGCTGCCCACGCGGGGTCACGGGCAAGAACCCAGCGGCCCTGGCGGGCACTACGGCGCCCCGGGAGAACCCTGCCCGGCGCCCTCAGCGCCCCCGCCCGCACCCCTGCCGGGCGCCCGGGCCTGCAGCCAGCCAGGCGGCCCCAAACCACCGGCCCCCGGGACAGCACTCAAGCAGCCCGCCGTGGTCTACCCATGGATGAAGAAGGTGCACGTGAATTCTGGTAAGGCGTGGGCCCAGCGACCTTTCAGTCCCGACCCTCCCTCAAGGCCTGGAACCCGGGAGGGGTGCAAGTGGGTGGGGGCCAGTGGGGCTTCAACGGGGCTCCGCAATTACTCTGTCCATAAATTTTTATAGCTGAGGGAGCAGGCCGGGACCATGTGGCTGACTGCTCGGCTGTGGGCAAAAAAGGGGGTGGAGATGGGGGGTGGGTGGGGGAGGACTCCATTTTCAAAGTGGAAGGAACACGTTGTGGGAGAAAGGGACTTCCAAAATACCTGGGAATTCCGGAGCTCAAAGCAGAGGAACGGGAGATGGGAGCACATTTGGGGATCCCAGCCTGCGAGCCTGGGGGAGTGGATGGGTGCACGGGTGGGTGGGAGCAAGCGCCTAGGAGAGAGGGCGGGAGCGAGCTGGCCTGGGAGCTCAGGGAGGGCGCCGGGCCCTGGGCACACCAGGAAGTGAGTGCTGGTGGCAGGGGCCTAACTACTGGCCTTGTGCTGACCTGACTCTGCTGTCTGTTTTGTCTCTGCAGTGAACCCGAACTATACTGGTGGGGAGCCCAAGCGGTCCCGGACAGCCTACACCCGGCAGCAAGTCCTAGAACTGGAAAAGGAATTTCATTTTAACAGGTATCTGACCAGGCGCCGTCGGATTGAAATCGCTCATACCCTGTGTCTGTCTGAGCGCCAGATCAAGATCTGGTTCCAGAACCGGAGGATGAAGTGGAAAAAAGACCATAAGTTGCCCAACACCAAAGGCAGGTCCTCCTCCTCCTCCACATCGTCGTCGTCATCCTCCTGCTCCTCCTCGGCCGCCCCTGGCCAGCACTTGCAGCCTCTGGTCAAGGACCACCACACGGACCTGACGACCTTATAGAAGTGGGGACCCTGGGCCCATCCCTCCCTGTGCTCCCGGCTGAGCCGAAGCTGCGGGTGCAGGCCGGGCCTGCTGTCACCTCGCTGGGCTCTAAGGTACTGTGGGGTGGACCTGGGACATGCAGGCCGCCCTCGGACTAGGTTAGCATCCTGCCCGAGGGCAGCCCCCTCCCTGGACCAGGGGTGGGGGTGGGAGGGGGCTGGGATTCTCTCTCTAAGTATATTATCAAATGGCAGGAGCTACTGAGGACATAAAATCTTTGGCAAGTCATTAAACTTATGAAAATCTCCTCTGTTGGATTTTGAATTTGCAAATGAAGGTTGGATGCTTTACCCCCGTGAATTTGAACATTCACCCCCCACTCCATCCCTCCAGGGATCTTTGTGGTTTAATAATGTGGGGGAATTGAGGCAGAACCTCCGCCACCCCTGTTCTAGATGCTTGCAGTAGCAGCAAGAGAGCTGGGCCAGGGTTTCTAAACTTTCTGGATTATCTATATAGATTCCAGTGTGAAAATTTTTTTTTCTCTCCCAGCGGCCCCATGTCCAAATAATTAAGTCTAAGAAGGAAATGGAAATGGGTTGTTTTATGTTTAGATTATATTTACTTAAATATTTATTTGTGGGAATGGGGTACAGAAATAACTGACATCTAAATGCAGAAATCTCAACATGATGAAAGGGACTGAGTTGCAGGGAGCTGAATCTGAGATTGTGGACTTCTGGTGTAACTTGCAGTTTGAACTCCACCCCCTCCCCACTCCCCGGAAATGGGTATAGGGGGCCCTTAACCCTTCTAGAGGAAAGCAAAGGGTCCACTCAAATTTGAGTTCTTGAAAATGTATTTCCACATGTGCTTTTTTCAGCACTGTGCTTGCAACCAGTTCTGGGTGATTAAGGGAGAGGGAAAAAAGAAAGAAACAAATGGCCCAACATTTTCCTTCTGGGGAAAGAAAACAAAACCTCTATGTTCTGGGTCATTAGATAATGACTGAATTTTCTGTTCCAACTGGATTCCAAATGCCCCCAAATATCCCATATAGCGGTATTTTATAGGAATTGGTGTATGGCCTGTATGAGAGAGGGGACTACAGTGGGAGGGTGGGGAAGTCCTACTTTCAAAAAGAAAGAAAAAACTCACTGAATCTAGATGTCCACAAAAGTTGTTTTTAAGATTTTCTCCCTGTTTTTTTTTTATTTAATAAATCTTAGGGTCTTTTTCAAGCTATCAATTAGAAGCATAAATTGTAAAACTATGAAAGTTTTCAGGCCCTCGTCCTTGCCTTGAGAATTGTGGTTTAAAAACAGTCACTCTCAAACAACAAGAGAGAGAGTCTTTAGTCATTTTTCTTATGCCTTTCCTTGGAAGGGTTCAAAGCTCATTTTTCTAGAATGCTGACCCTTAAGGATAAGGGGAAGAGTCAAAGGTAATGGCCAGAGTTCATAAACTCAAATGAAACAAGGCTTCCCGAAGTGTAAACCCCAATGCCTCTGGTTCCAAAGAGGAACCCTGGTTGTAGCTACTGAAAAGTGACAAAAGGGGGTAGGGTTTTTTTTTTTTTTAGTGCTTCAGAACACTTAAGAAGTTTTTGGCAGTAGTTTAAAAAATATATTTAAGTGTGTGTATATGGAGGGGGGGTTTACTTTCTCTGCAGGCATGTTCTTTGGTTCAGTGTCTCCTGAGAGCTGAGGGCAGGTATTCACTGGAGTTCCTAGGCTGAAATTCCACTTCTCTAAAGTATCTTCCAAGCCTTAGTCTTTTGTATTAGACCCTGGGGACAGCTCTTTGTTCCTCCTTGGGGTGAGCCTGGCTCTCAGACTTGCACATGGCAATACTTGAATATCGCCACGTCGGGATATTAAAGATGGATATTCCTGCATTATTCGCATCATTGTTTCTATGACAAAAAGCACAGAGTTCATACATAGTCAAGACGTCTTTTTTCTGACGCCCTCACGTTGAGAAGCTGAAAAGGTATTTTACTGAAGTTCGGCTAAATTACAGAATCAGGTTCATCCAGAGGACAAATTTTCTATTCGATTAGCTGTATTTCAGCCGGGAGGACTGACCTCTAAACCCTTAACCTTTTGGACTCTGACTACCCTTCTCTTCTTTTTTTCCCTCTAACGTGCAGAGCAGTCTTTGGACACAGCAATTGAAAAGAGCCGCTATCCTTAGGCAAGTTGGAAAGTTGCTAAGATTCTTTCCTAAAACCCAAATCTGTGAATACACTGAGCCCTCTCTTTGGGAGGGGGGAAGTATTTGTTCACAACACCCAATGACATGTATATTATAGATTATTATAGAGAATTCCCTCCTTCTGAGAAGTTCAGGTTACTCACCCCAGCTTCAGACCAAATGCCAAAACTACTTAACTGCCTTCACCCCTTCCCCAGAGGAAAGCCAAGGGACATGTTTTCAGGATGAAAACCTAAACTCCTTCTTAAACTTAGCCCCACTACTTTGGAAAGTAACTTAATGGGAGAAACAAATTCTTTGTTTTTAAGTCTCAGCTCTTCTTCCCAGCTTCCAGGGATTGTCTTTTGAAATGTTAATGAAGCCTGGTTGGCCCAGAGGGCAGCCTTCCACCCAGAGGTCCCAATCGGACCCTAGAGTCCATTTGGGCCCACAGCAGTGGGGCAGGGAAGAAGCAGGGTCCCCAACCACCTAGTGCAGAGAAGGAAATGAGTTTCCATCTGGGAACGTGCTCTGGATAAAGCTAAATATAGAATGGTTCAGCGTCCATTTGCTTTTGTTTCCAATTCCCCCAAATATGAGCCAGAAGTGTTTTGGTGTTTATTTTTTTTTTTTAAAGCTGTGTTGGGGTTGTGACTGGGGGGTGGGGAAGAGCTAAGTGTTTGCTGAGGATGCCACTCCTTAGACTCCCATCTCTCTGTCCATTGCAGCCTTTTGTTGGGGGATGATACTGTCAGTCAGCCCCATGGTGTCTGTTCACACAAGATGCTTTTTTAAATAGAATTGACCAATGTTCTACTGCCACTGATTAAAGTATTATTTATACTAATTGTTGCTTGTAGTTTTGATGTAATTCATTGATCTATATTTGAAATAATAAAAGGTGTAGCGAAATCTCCCTCCTGTTTGGTGCCTTTACAGAAGCATTCTTTACTAAGTTTTCTAAAATCAAACATTCAATATAAACTATGTGTTTTATTTTCCGCAATGTGCTTGGTGTGTAAAGGTTATACTGTGTAAGGCATAGCAAAATTCTATCATTGCCCCCTCCCCTTACATACACACTCCAAATTTGGCCACCATATTTTCTGTGCATTTGGGAAACCTGGAGTTGGATTCAGGCTGCAGGGCTGTTGGGCATTGTTTTTGAATGGAAAATAAGTAACATCCCGCGGGCTAAAAAGAGCTCCAGGTTAGCTCTGTCTGTGCCCCTGCCAGCAGCAAACCTCTTCAGTCTTTGTGGTGTGATGGGTGAGAGACCTTCCCACCCTCCTACTCTGGAACAGTGGTGCTGGGTTTTGGGCCAAGGCTGGGTTGGCCATTGGCTGCTCCTCTGTGACCCCTCTGGTCTCCAAACTCCAGGCTTTTACTTTCTGGTGCTGCTCACTCCCACTGAAGCCACCAGCAGCTGCCCCTCCTCCCTCCAGCGCCCCCCTCCGCCCTCCAGACCACAATAAACACTCCCCTCTATAAAAAGTGGCCTGTGCTATTTTTATCACGAGGGCATTTTCACGTCTTGGCCTCGCCTTGAAGAGGGGGCCAAGACAAGAGTCCCAAAATAGGGTGTGTGTGTGGGGGGGTGCTTGCTGGAGACAGGAAATGAGCAGAATGCATAAAATCAGACATGTGTCCTTAATATATGGAAGGGCTCGCTTCAGACGCGTGGACATGTGTATTTATAAGTGCGCAGACAGAAGTTTAAATATTCAGACACATTTTATGATTGTCCTGTGCCCGTCTTCTGGTTAATGGCTCCTCCTGTGCCCACCAATACATCAATACCGTTGTGAGTATTGAATCACCGGCAGGGATGAGGAGGAAGCGAGTCCATAGCCGAGCCCGCTTGAGTACAGTACAGTATATCCCGACCCTCGGCAGACGGCGCTTCCCGCCTGCCTGCCCGCCATGTTGGGGAGCCCTCCCTGCCCCCCGCGCTGGGCTGGGCGGCCGGGGCTCGCCGGCTGCCGGGGGAGGGCCTTTCATAACCCGGAGAATTTTCAAAGTGCGAGGAAGATGATAAGAATAGATTTCTACAAGTCCCGACCACGTGATTGGCGAAATAATTAATTCAGCACGTCCCTTAAGAAACACGGAGTCGTCATTAATCTGCCACGCAAAGGGCTCTCTCCGACTTGGAAAGTGCAGGGATCCCAAGAATATCACCCGCCGAGGGGGGCCGCACGGCGCCCCCAACCCTCCATCCCAACCCCGCGGCGGCGGGCGCGGGAGCGCAGGCGGCAGGTAAATATTTTGGCGACTTTTATTTCTTCAGATTTAAATCCTTAATGAACTTAGCTGTCAGGGCTGCTGACAAATAGTTCTCTTTGCTTCCTGATTTGGAACCGCGCGCCGGCGAGAAGTTGTTAGTGGCTTGGATGGTGACCTTTGGTTCAACAAAGCTTTGCACTTATGAAAAATTACCGAGAGCGGCCGACTCTGTGTGTGTGTGTGTGTGTGTGTGTGCGCGCGCGCGCGCTTGTGCGTGAGTGTGTGTATGTGTGTGTGTGTGAGAGAGAGAGAGAGAGAGATAGGTGAGGGGCGAGGGTGCGAGGGTGCGAGGGGTGAGGGTGCGTTCGGGCTGCTTGGAGACAACAGTTGTAAAAATCCCGCCCGGCTGGGGACGCGCCTGGCGCACGCGGGCTGAGGTTGCCCGGTCGCCTGTGTCTACCGGGAACAATGGTCGCTGTCACGGCATCTGCCGCCTATTCTTAAACCGCTGAGAAAAGGCCCTGGCCCTCTTTTCAAGCAAGGGTCGTAAATTTTTCTTTGCGTCATAATAGAAGGCTATAAAATCGAGTTGAAATTTTACCCCAGGCAGGTTTTAACCAACAGATAATTATTTCCGAGTTGCTTCTCTCATTCTCCTCCCTCCCCACCCAAGCTCTGCTGCCTCTGTCACGCCAGCAAGGACTTTCCCTTCTCTCCCATTATTTTTGTATTTTTAATTTCGGAGGAAGATCTCAAATAAAGGCAGGGAGAAGTCCTTGCCGGCAGAGCGGGAGACCCTGAGGCGAGGGGACGCCTGGGGAAGGGATCTGTGGGAGAGGCCAGGGCAAGCTGTGAAGGCTGTCTCTCCAGCGCTCTCCCAGTTCAACCTTCCCCCCCTACTCCTGAACTCCAAGGAGATTCGATGTCCAAGAGCCACTCCGCTCCCACCTCACTCGGCCTCTGCGCTGGGGCGGCAGCGGTCTGGTCTAGCTCACAACACCCGGCCGATGCCGGAGTTTTTTCTCGGTTCCTGGTGCGGGCTTTGAGGATGATTTCGGCGAGCTGGGGCTGACTGTGTGTGGTGATTGTTTTGGGACTGTGCGTGTGTTTTGATTTCTTTTTTGGTGTGTGTATATTTCCCATCAGGACAGAGACAAAGTTTCCTCCGTTATGAATTATACATTCAAACAATAACACATTAATTCAATTATTCAAAGATGACAAATGTTTATGTGCTTTACAAGTGACTCCGGCGCAGATTTCGGCGCTTTCTCTGAGCAGCTTGCGTTTTTCTCAATGAGAATTGGCTCTCCTCCCACCCCCAATCCCACCCACCCGAAACCCCCAACAGTCCCCTGGTAGGCCCAAGAAGGAACCCACAAAAAGCCTCTCCAGCGCCACTGGTAGCCCCACAGCCAACAGCCTCCCAAGGCCCAGGCTTGGCGGGCACCGGCCCGGGCTATTTTATCAGTGTGACGATTGCCCGGGTTGGTGTGATAAATCATCGTAAGTAATTCCTGAAAGGGTGCGAGGCTGTTGGGGGCCGGGCGAGGACTGTAAATCTTTCCGGTTTATTGCTCTATGAACATATGCTCCGATTGAAGAAGGCTTAGATCCCTTCCTGGAGACAAATTCCCGCAAAGCAGCCCCCCTCTTTGACTGGAGATTAACACTTGCTGTTGGCCGGCTGCTCGGTTCCTGGCAGGAGTCTGGGGGCGGGGACCTTGGGGTGGGGGTGCATTGGGGGTACCCACAGTCTGGCTCCAAAAGGTACCCATGTGGGTCTCCGGTCAGGTGAACAAAAGGAGGGGCTTGCTGACAGGTTGGGGGCTTGAGCCTGTGACCTGTCCTCTGGGACTTTTCTGTGCCCCTGGAGTACAGATGCGGAGGACTTTACCCCTTTCTCCCAGGCCCTTCTGCGGTTGCTGGCATATTTGCCTTCACCTTTCTCAGACCTTGCGAGCTGCGACAGGGCATCTGTTGTGTGCAGGATGCCTCTGAAAAGCAGACCAGGCCATAAGAGCAAGACTTCAGGAATGGGGCGGAGACCCCAGTATGGTTGCGAGATTTTGGGGTGCGGCAATGGGGAGGACCCTCTGGGCTCATCAAAAGCCCAAGAGGTGGAAGCAGCTGCTGACCTGAGCCAGGAGTTTAGCTATTCTTCCCATCTGCAGAATTGTTTTCTAAAATTCCTTCCAACCATTATGAGAGTGCTGGGAACCTGTCCTGATTTAATATTTTTAAAACAGAAGCATCCTCAATCCCTCAAATAAGTTCAGACTTCACCCCTCCTCCCCCCTCGATTTCTTGGAGGCGCCGCAGGAAGCGGGATGTGGTGGCCTCGCTGTCCCTGGGCCTGCGGGATTCTCCAGCAATGCCCAGATACCGAGGTTCACAGATTCCAACAGAGACTGAGTGCCTAGGCGGCTCCATGCCGCGCAGGATCCAGGTGGAGTGTGCAAGATGCAGAGGGGAGCCCTCTACGGGTTCTGGCCGGCTGCTTAGGCACCTTTTCTGGCTATCAAAGTGGCAGCTCTTCTGCTGTGTCCCCGGAATGAGTCAAGGACCAAGCGGTGATGGCAGCGGCGGTCGCGGCGGCAGTGTAGGGTTTCCTCCGTGGGACTATCCTGGGCTGTGAGTTGGAAGCTCCCACCTTAGGGCTGAAACCTGCTCTGCTATAACGCAATCCCATGGCCCCGGGAGCTGAAGATCAGCGAATTCTCCTAGGCGGCGCCTTATCCGTGCTGATGCGGGGGTACCCCAGGCAACCAGAGAGCTTAAGGGAGACCTGGGCCTCTGCTATCTCACAGCCTCCTGGGAGATGCCTCTAAGAGAGGTGGCCTTTAATATTTACAATCTCCTGACCAGTCTGCTGGCAGGCTGGGCCAGGGTCAGAGGTCGTGGGGGTAGAGACCTTCAGGGACCCCCATCCCACCAGCAGGGCTGAGGCTGCGTTGATCCGGAGCTTGGAGATGGGTGCTTTCCTTTTGCCCCACACCCACCCGCATCTGCTGCGGGGATGGACCCGGGGTCCCACACCTTCCTGCCCCTCCTCCCAGCCCCCAGGCCTGGCTGCGCTCCGGGGCTGTTTGGCGTGAAAGTTTCAGCCTCAATCAGTACAATCTTCCCTAGGGGTCACGTGAACAAATATGCTAGCATTTGAAGGCAGCGTCTGTATTTCCCGACTATGAGGGGGTTTCCGGGGCTCTCTCCAAATCCTTTCTGGGCCACATTCCGAAAGCAAAACAAACCCCGAGCCTTGGGGGGCCAAGGAGGGCTGGGCAGGAACCCAAGAGTGGGTGGGGGCGAGGGTGACTGCCGCTCTGGGCCTGGGAGCCGACAGCGGGGCGGGTGGACCGACAGGCGCTCAGCGCAGGCGAAGCCAGCTCGGGGACTGCGAACTCGTTCCTCCTGCGTTTATTGGTAGTTGAACCTCAGCCTGGTTCCGTTCTACCGGGAATTCCGTGTGCTCGGGTATATGGCCGCGTCTGCGAGCGCGCAAGACCAGGGTTGGGACAGTGTTGTCTGCAGACAAAGGGGGAAGGCTAGCTCTGCCCCCCACTGGCGCCCACTCTGAGGCCGAGGACACCAGGTTTATGATAAATTGGGATCCAGGTAAGCAATTGCATGACAAAATGGAAATCTTTGGGCACCGGGCTGCTTGCTGCCTTGAGCGGGATACTAAATATGATTTATTTTGTGTAATCTGTGATCTTGATTATTGCCAATTGGTGAGGCAGCCCGCGTAGACCTAGATACACTTCTACATATACATCGAGGACGGTGATTAATCGTAACGGAGGTGCGTTTTGTGGGGATGCTCCCCGCCTACCCAAAGGTTAGGAGGATACACTACCTCGCCAGGCTTGGAGGGTGGCCGGTGGCCTTGGGTGGTGGGGGCGGGGGGATGGCAGTTTGAGGAGAAAGTCTGATGAGAGGGTTGGGGTCTGGAGGAAGTATTTGGGGGGGTGAATGTACAATTATTGAAATGGATTGAAAATGAAATGAATAAAAAGAAACTTTTTTACACTGTCACTGCCAAAGTAAGATGGAACATCATATTAATTCTGTGTCTTGAGCTGCGGGGCTGGGTGCAGGCAGGTTGATTTATATGTATTTAAAATAAACTCTGTGGCCAGCCAGCTCCCTGCATTGTTCTGGGAGCTCTCTCCAATTACGCATGCCTTTATCTCTTGATGTTGGCTTAATCTTTTTTCTTGGAAGATTAAAATGCTACTTGAGCTCTCCCCTCAAATTCAGAAGAACCCCCAAGCTACCCAGAAGAGTTTGGGAAGCTCTACCACACTCCCCATCACTAATTCCGGGGTTTTACTACAATAGTGGCAGAAAAAAAGGTTTAGGGCTTCTGGGTCTTTCTCCCCAAAGAACCCGGAATGAAAGCTAAATCATATTTTGGCTCCCTCATCCCATCCATCCTTTTGTTTACTTCGTCCTGTGGCTCCTAGTTGGAGGAGAACTGGACAACTCAACCCGGGTCTTTCCCCGGCCAAAGCCCGACGGAGTAAGCGACTTCATGAGTCTGAGTGAGCGGCTCCAAGCTCATGGGAACGCCACGGGGTCGGGCCAGACAGGGCCTCCGTGTGGAAGGGACCCAGAAAGCAAGGAACACTCCCTTAGAGTAGGTTGGGAAGAGGCCCCAGTAGGTGAGGGACACACTTTCAGGGGCGTTGCCATTAAAGGAGAGCAGTAAAGTTGTTTTGTCAATCTCCTGCGTTTAGCTCCTTCAGAACTTAAAGTCGCTGGACATTTTTCTTCGCTTGCTGCCTTGGAGCTGCGCGCCTGCCAACTTAGTCAGCTGAATCCAATTACTGAGAGCAGCATTTCATTTGGCCCTATGGAGCACTCACTTATAACTTCCCCGAAAATTTCAATAATCCGCACCAAGGCTTCCTACCCTAAAGACTTTTTCCTGGGTACTGGTGTGGGGGGGGTATAGGGCCATGTTTGCCTGGGACCAGCTCTTCGTTGACACCTGAAGACGGGGTTCCCTTCGCTCCCCCAGTTTCTGGCTGTGGAAATGGTACTCAGGGCTGGTGGCCCTGAGCCAGCCGGCTTAAGCCTACCATTCTGAGCAAGCACGAGGCGGAAGTTGTTCTGGTCGCAGGACGGTGGGTGGGCTGGAGAGGGAACCGAGGAGAAGGTTTTTGGGGCTCTGGGCCACTGAACTTTGGTCTTGGGGGCCCTCTTTCCTTTCACCCTCCCAAGCCTCCAGCGGTCAGAACCGCGGAGCGCACGCGCACCCCCAGGCGCAAACTTACCCTGTTCCTCCGCGGTTGAGAAAACAAAGTCTACCTACAGGCGTTGGGGGATAGAGGTTCTGGGTGGCCCCCTGAACTTAGCCCTTCTTCTGAAGAGCAGCTCCTACTTCTGAAGAACCCTTTTCAAAAAATAAATAAATAAAATAATCAAGCGGCAACAGTTGACGTCCGCCCACGTGAATGTATCATATAAAGCGGCTTTAGGGCTGTCGGGTCCCTTCTGAGGGGCCGGGTACATCGTGCCTCTATCGCGCAGCCCTCAGGACCCGCCCAGCGGGACTGCTCCCTTGGGTCCTGGCAGGCTGGGAAGCTGAAGCCCGGGAGCCACGGTAGAAGCCCTACCGGGCCAGGATCTCTCCGAGGCGCTTCTGTTGGGTGTTCATTAAGGGGTGAGTTATTGCCGCGTGAGCCAAAGGTCACTTCAAAGGCTTATGGCTGCGCGCTCTAGTCTTTAGAAGGGCCGGGAACGCTTTGTGTGGGGCTTTCCCTGGCGCGGTTTAGTGTTTGCAAACTACTGAGTCGACAAATTGCATAGGGCAGATGCAAGAGGGGGATTGTGTCTCTCCTTTCACCTGACCGGGGGCAGGCACCCGCTGAGCGCAGGCAGTGGTGGGCAGCTTGGTCTGGTTTGGGGTAGGAATGGAGTATTTGTTTCTTAGGCGATTTGTAGTCAGAGCCTCACCGAGGCATAGGCAGTCCAAGCCAGAAGTGTGTTGGTTATTTACTGGAGTGGAATAAACTCAAGGGAAACCATCGGACATGTAATATACAAACCAGGAAATAGCACCCAGCTTCCTCTTCTCTGAGGCTCTGTGGGCAGCCCCTGACTAAGACCCACCCAGACCCATTTACACACCCACCCTCCTTTACTGATGCCCTGTGCTGTAGCCTCCTTCCCACTCCAGTACTGCACAGTCCCTCTCCTCTATTCCTAGGTATAGGCTTGGCCTCTGCTGTTGGGGCACCTGGATCGTTTAAAGCTTTGTGGGAGCAGGGGAGTCATTGGTCTCCCTATCGCTGACCCATTTGGCTCATCCCTTGGCTGGAGGGTCCAGCCTTCCCTCCTCTGGTCTTCCCCTTCCCCCATCCCGCTAACGATTCTGGGGTTAAAGGCCACTCAACCTCTTCCCCAGAGCAAACCCAGTCTCCTTTCTGCCTGGGAGAAGGTTTGTGGAATGGCAGTGGGCACCATATACAATAATCACATTGATTATGGCATCCTTCAAAGGAGTAAAGCCTCTCGACGTGTGTTTGTAAGAACGAAGCGGCTGCCACTGAGAGTTTCCATTTTGTTCCAGATTCGCCTCAACAGAATATCAAAAGGAACCCGAGGAGCCTACCAAAAAAGTTAGAGACAAAATTCGAGAAAACACACACAATTGTGGTGAGTGAAGTGATTTAAAAAAAAAATAATTTCTACTACATTTCCATCTGTCCTGCAACTCAAGGTAGCCATCTCAGGATTCATACATCAAGACATAAAACAAAGGGCGGCTTTGAAGTGGATCACCTCAGTGTGAACTGTGGCGCGTTACATGATAACCGATCATCAGCCTTCAAATTTATGGCGCTTTAATGGGGTGAGCCCAGTGCTTTAAATGCAGGGTGTATTATGTATTGAGTTATCTGGGCTAAATAAGAGTGATTTAGAAGGCGCGTTAGGGGCTTCCTATAGGACAGAAGAGGCTCAGACTGAGAGATCAGGAGAACTTAGGCAGAAAGCGGCCCCAGCTCTGCAGTAAATATAATCCCCTCCCGAACAAATCCGAAACGGAGTAGTTTTGAAATCCTGAAGTAGCAAACCAAGAGGGTGGGAAAAATCCGTTTGGTTTCAGTGAACCGACTTCAGCAAGAGTCGCGTCAGCCAGGAGATCTGTGGGCTTCAGAGGCCTGGGAGACGACCGGAGGCCAACTGGAAACCTAAGAAAAAAATTTAGAGTAACAGAAGTAATTAGCACTCCATCGCCTCCCCCTTCTCTTTCAATTTGCTCTGGCCGACTCTGCCCTTTCGCGATTTACGATTACGGCGCTAGTCACAGCCTGGCAACTGTCTCCTCCCTCCCCAAGCCCCTCGGACATTCCCGGACCTCGGCGGGCGAGTGAGTGCCTGGTCGGCCTCCGCGTCTGGCGAGCCTCCGGGCGTCCAGAGGCCTCAGCGGGCAGCAGAGCTTCGGCCCCCGGAGAGGCTGTGAGCGTCAGGTCCCTGGTCCCGCCGCCGAGCCGAGCAGCTCCCAGAGGCCGCACCGACCACTTTATATAATCCCCCTGCTCGCAGGGCGAGGGGCCGGGAAAAGTGCGGAGTAGGGAATTCTTTTGCTGCGCTTCCTCCTACGCGGAGCCTGTTTTCCACTTCTGAAAAGTGCCGGGCCTTGGGAAGTGTTTTTCTTTTCATTCCTTACTGAAGCGTTTACTGCCGGCGTGCTCGCAGTCATAAATTTTGTTACAAACCACAATGACAGGTGCATTGATATGCACCGTGAGAGCTCCAGCTGCTTAATAACCCCGTCCGCTGGCCGCTGTGAGCGCCTTTTATTTATTCGGTATCATATTAGGTATTGATCCCGGGCAGAATTAAGTGCAGTGAGCAAGTATCAGTGCTAGACTGTTCCGGAGGCTCGACGGGTGCAGCGGGCAGCGCGGCCAGGCCGCCTGCCTTCCCATTGAGGACCGTTTGGCCCTGTATTCTCCATCTGCTGTTGAATCTCTGAGTTGGGTTGGGCAACTTCCTAGGATCGCGAGAAAGGGCTAACCAGACCCCATTTGGCGCCCTTACTTCAGGAGAGGCCTAGGATAGCGCCAGCGGGGTTTTGGGGTGACTGCTCGGGCAGGTTCCCTGGCTGGGAGGCAGAGGGGAGAAGACATGAGAGGAAAGGACAGCAGGACTTCGAAGACCCGCCCCTCCCCCTACAAGGGTTAGTCTTCACCCCGAGGCATTTGGGTCCCAGAGCCCAAAGGAGCAGAAGTACCAAAGGGCGAGAAAAGAAAGCCTTAAAAAAAAAAAAAAAGGAGGGGGGGGTGATCAAAAAGATGAGCCACTGAACAGTTGACCATTGTCCAAGTGATTTATGACCCATTCCTGCTTTTTAAGTTCAAGCAGAGTTCACAAGGAGTAGGGATTTCTGGAAAGAAATAAGCTTTTTTAAAAAACGAATTTTGTTCCAGGTTCTGTTTTAGAAGAGGTGGCTTCTTTGGGGCACTTTATTTCTAGGGTGGGTGCTGTAAAGCTTCCCTGCTTTTGGGGAAGTGGGCTTTGGGGTGGTGGATCATCACTGAGTCTGCCTTGAAATTCCTGAAGACAATGAAAACAAGAGGCAGGAGAAAAGGCTGTGTGACTACTCATGAAGCTGCCCAGTAGTTGCACTTTTGAGGCCCGTACACAGAGCTTTTTGAAAAGGAATGCACCATCGGAACAAATATGTGTAGAGCCATGTATATCAAATACCTGGCCAACTCCTAAAGAGGCTATTTTAATGTGACTGGTCTGTGTATCAAGATAAACTTGGTCAACCTGGGAGGCAAATGTGGGATGTTTTGCTTCCACAGTTGTAAATAAAATGACAGAAACAGCAGTTTTGGTGGTCTCAGTGTCAGATATGGCCATTTTGACATGCAGCAAGCCCAGGGTTTAAGACTGGAAGCAGGGTGCCAGGAAAGTCTAGAAACTTAACCAAACGCAGAGTACCTAGTCCTTTGGCTTAGGGACAAACACATAAATATCAGTCGCAGGATGAGGCAGAGAATGATATATAAAATTTATGAGTTGAAAGCAATTAAATCAGCATTGTTAGGTAGATGTCCTGTATTTAAGAATAATAATAGAAATATTTTCTAAAACATAACATCCTAGTATTCTATTTATTATCCCATTGAAAAGTGCCTCTTATCAAGAACAGCATTTCCACTTATATTTTCAAACAAAGTGGGCAGTAATATTACCAAACGAAGGCTAATATGAACAATTTTTTAAAAATTATTGGGCTAGGCTTTCTGTTTTTTGAAAGTGGAGGGGAAATGAGTGAATGGAAAAGTGGTTTTGGTACCAGTGGTCAATTTAGTAGTCACATACATTATCTCGATAATGTGGTCCATCATGATGACCATGATGGGAGTTTTGGGGAAGAAAAGTTGCCTGAAAAAAATAAAAGAGATCAAGAATTAAGCCTAGGGAGCTGACCTATGAGTTTTCTTTATCACACAAACAAAACTGGTTGAATACCTTAGTTATACTTTAACTCCTTAGGAGCCTTTCAGGAGAAGGGGGTGGGCTATGAGGAGGGAAACCCCATCAGGAGTCAGGCACTACAAAAGGGGTTCATTTTTTCTTAGTGTTTTTCTTCTTCTAATTCTGGGTCCATTCATCATGTCATGAGAGGTTCTCTAATTGGTTGTGGGTTGGGTGGGAGGTGGGGTGGGATGGATGATCCAGAGCAGAGGTCAATAATATCTACTTATAATAAATGCAGGATAAAGTGATAAAGTTATAACATAAAGCCTTCTCCATTCACTCATGTTCCCTGCATTTCTTCTACTGGTATCTATTTAAAGGCAGTGGCGGGGGGACAAAGTTTATTAAGGTGTCTAGAAAAATGTACATGAAAAGTAACATTTTCAAGCCTTGAAATATGTCTTGGAATCTTTAAGTCCTCTTCTTGGTTTTCATCTTCTAGTAGAGTCCTCAGTGCTGATCCACAGAGCTAACTGGGCTGCTTCTCACCCTGTCACAGGAAGTGGACTATCTGGGTCTCCATGAAAGATGCTGTGATTTTGAAACCAGGTGGGGAAGGTAATTACTTTGATTTTAGTGCTCTGGCCACTCTGAGTGTATTACAGGGCTTTCTTTTGTTCATCAAAATTCTGGGATGACCCAATGATTGACCAGTTGATCTAGTCAAACATTCATTCACTTATTCAACAGGCATTTATTACACTTATTACTTGCAGGGCACTGGGCTGTATGTTAGGCACATATGGAAGAAAAAGATACAGGTCCTTCCTGCAGGGACCTCAAAGTCTGGAGAGAACCAGCCATTAAGATAAATGAGGTCCTATGTGTCTTTTCATGAAGTTCTAAAGACCAAATTGATAGTCTTGGAGAAAGAAAATTTTATCCTAGATGGAGAGGTGGGGTATAAGTCCCTTCCCTTGAATGGAGCTGAGTTAAGGAGAAGAAATGGTCTTATGTCTATGAAAAATTCCCTCTGACTTTTCCAAGGGTGCAATAAGTTCACAAAAACCCAGAGCCTTCCAGTTTGAAAAGAGTGCGAAGCAGAGCCTTGGCTAGTCCTATATTGACTAGTAGTACCACTGACAGTCCCTCTGGGGCCTCTCACTTCTGTTCTCCTCAGGTCACCTGGAGCTGGGGGCTGCCTCAGCTCTCTCAGGATTCCCGAGACATTGAATGTGGTGGTGAAGGAGACAGTGGTGGTCAATGTTATTTGAGCAGGGTCAACAGGCCCCTGAGCTTCCTGAGTTCACGATGCAGAAAGCCGCTTACTATGAAAACCCAGGACTCTTTGGAGGCTATGGCTACAGCAAAGCCACTGACACTTACGGCTACAGCAACCCCCATCAGCCTTACCCACCCCCTGCTGCCGCCAGCTCCCTGGACACTGATTACCCGGGTTCTGCCTGCTCCATTCAGAGCTCTGCACCTCTTCGAGCCCCAACCCACAAAGGGGCTGAACTCAATGGAAGCTGCATGCGACCTGGCACTGGGAACAGCCAGGGTGGAGGTGGTGGCAGCCAGCCTCCTGGGCTGAACTCAGAGCAGCAGCCACCACAGCCCCCTCCTCCACCACCAACGCTACCCCCCTCCTCACCTACCAACCCTGGAGGTGGCGTGCAAGTCAAGAAGGCCAAGGGTGGGCCCAATGCTTCTGGCTCTTCAGCTACCATCAGTAAGCAGATCTTCCCATGGATGAAAGAGTCCCGACAGAACTCCAAGCAGAAGAACAGCTGTGCCACTGCAGGTAGCTCTGTGAGGAGTTCACCCCTGGGTCAGGTCTCCAGACTGACCGAGTAACTACCTCTCCTAGGAACCAAGCGATTTGGGGCTAGAAGTGCAATCTTGGCGGCCATATATCTAAGCTCCTGCATCCTTTCTTTTTAGTAGCCCTAATTGGGGTCATACCCTTCCAGTGACAGGGTGCTCACTTTCATTCAAGGTTGCTGGTGCGATTGCTGGACAAGTCTCATAGTTATTAATATTCAGCTCTTCCTTATATTAATAAGGAGTGTTAGGTCAGTGTATAGCTCTTCCTTATACTGAGCTAATAATATCTGCTTTCCTGGGCTGCTGGTCATAACTCAGCGCCTTCTTTCACATAACAGCTCTTCAAAACTTGAAGCTAGGTGATTACGTAACACATAATACATGAACCACATCCCCTTGAGTGTAGAAGCACTAAAGTCTGTGGAGGGTGTGTTAAGAACCAAGCTAAGTGCTGCCTGCATTATCTAGTTTTCCGAAGGTCCCTTTGAGGTGGGTAAATGATAACATCCCCATTTTACAGAGACGGAAACAGAGATGATTAGTGACTTGCCCAAGATCACAAAACATAACATGGTACACGTGAATCCATCAGGGCTTGCAAGGCCCATGGGACTCTGCTTGGTCCGCTCCAGCCCAAATCTACCCGCCCCAGCACATCCATATGGGGAGGAGCATGTCTCAGGGCAAGAGGATGTGCTCTGAAACAGGAGCAGCCTTGGGTTTTTCTCCCTGGAGGAGACTCTAGTGTTGAGAAGATCTTCTATAGGTCCATTCAGGGTATGTGCAAGAATACCACATGGGCAGGAGCAGGAGCTAAAAGGCCTGCTTCCTTGCTGTTCAGCCTGCTTGGTTCATAAAATTTTCTATCCTTTAATTCTTTGATGGGGCTTATTTTTAGGTAGATGAACTTACTCCAGGTCCAGGGATAGTTTGAGGCCTGGGATGTAGCTAACTTATTATGAGGTCTCTGGTTTGTCTGCTGTTCTCTGGGGCTGCCGCTCCTAGGGGTAAAGTGTCTTCCAGCCTGTGAGCTTCTCCTGCCCCTCCTTCCTCAGCTGCAGGCCCAGGCCCGCCCTCCCAGGAGAAATCCATTTGTCTTTCCAGGGAGGGAGTGGACAAGCTGCTGAGAGATGGCAGGGGTGGTGGACGCCAGTGTGGAGACTGCTGCTCCTAGCACAGCGGTGCTCAAAATGCCTCCCCCCACCAGGCCTTGGGTCCCCTAACAATCTGGGGGCAGTATTTTTATGGGTTATCCTGCTACTTGTATTTGGGTGCAGAATCCTTGGGTACAGCTGGGCTGGAGATCTGGACCCTTAATGACTTCCTGGGGTACTTTGCTCTGGAGCCAGCCCCTGAAGCAAGGCAGGCTGGGGCTGCCTCCACCCCAGCAACGGAGGCTGGGAGGAGTGTTTTAAGAAATCTGGAGGGAGGCCTTACCAGCTGCTACTAGTCTCTCATTAAACCCGCCATGGCCTTTGGGACGGGATGATGGACTAGGCTGAAGGGGAGAGGGCGGGCAGAGTGAGTCGGACCTCAGAAGGCAGATGAGGGTTTCAGGTGCCACTGATAGGTAGGCCTGGGACCAGTGATTTCCCGTTCGGAATCTCACCTCACAAATGCCCCTCCCCCAGCCCAATGTGGATTAAGGTGCTGGGAGGAGTGGAGGAAGAGGAGTCTGGGAAGCACCCCTCTCTGGCCTGGCGTGTCCCCACTTCTCCCTCTTAGCGTTCCCTCTCTCTCCCTCTCTGCCCAGGAGAGAGCTGCGAGGACAAGAGTCCGCCAGGCCCAGCGTCCAAGCGGGTGCGCACGGCGTACACGAGTGCACAGCTGGTGGAGCTGGAGAAGGAATTCCACTTTAACCGCTACTTGTGTCGGCCGCGCCGGGTGGAGATGGCCAACTTGCTGAACCTCACCGAGCGCCAGATCAAGATCTGGTTCCAGAACCGGCGCATGAAGTACAAGAAGGACCAGAAGGCCAAAGGCATCCTGCACTCGCCGGCCGGTCAGTCCCCGGAGCGCAGCCCGCCGCTCGGAGGCGCCGCGGGCCACGTGGCCTATTCGGGCCAGCTGCAGCCCGTGCCGGGCCTGGCCTACGACGCGCCTTCGCCACCCGCCTTCGCCAAATCTCAGCCCAACATGTACGGCCTGGCCGCCTACACGGCGCCGCTCAGCAGCTGCCTGCCGCAGCAGAAGCGCTACGCGGCGCCCGAGTTTGAGCCCCACCCCATGGCGAGCAACGGCGGCGGCTTTGCCAGCGCCAATCTGCAGGGCAGCCCCGTGTACGTGGGGGGCAACTTCGTCGATTCCATGGCACCCACGTCCGGGCCTGTTTTCAACCTGGGCCACCTCTCGCACCCATCTTCGGCCAGCGTGGACTACAGTTGCGCGGCACAGATTCCCGGCAATCACCACCATGGACCCTGCGACCCTCATCCTACTTACACAGATCTCTCGGCCCACCACTCCTCTCAGGGACGCCTACCCGAGGCCCCCAAACTGACGCATCTGTAGCAGCCGCCACCGTCCCGAACTCGCGGCGAAATTACCTCTTTTGCTTTGGTGGCGGGGTGGCGGGCGGGGCAGCTCAGTGATACCCCCACCCCCTCTGGCCCCGTCGCTGCCTCCCGGGCCTCGGGTCAAGAGCGGCCAAGGCGCAGGCGACTGGGCCTCCCCTCCAGGCGCGCTCTCCTTTGGGCGATTCGCCATAAATCAGCCGCAAAGATCCGACTCTGTAAACCTGACAGTGCCATATACTGCGGACCGAGGGACTCTAATCTGGTAATGGTGTCCCAAAGGTAAGTCTGAGATCCACTGGCTGCGCGCCCTGCAAAGGGACCGCAGCCCGGAGAGCCCCGGGCCTGGCCCCGGTCTAGCTTAGTTGCGGAGACCTTAATTTATATGCTCCTTCCCGTCCCGTAAGGATTGCATCGGACTCAACGATCTGTATTTATTATTTGAAGCGAGTCATTTCGTTTCCCTGATTATTTATCCTCGTCTTAATGTATTTATGTGTATATTTGTAGAATTCTCCAGCAGAGCTTAGAAACGCGCTCCCAGGCCGCGGGGCCCGCATTTCACCTCTTTAGTCTCCTTGGTCTGAACTAGTTGAGAGAGTAGTTTTGAACAGTTGTAACCGTGGCTGATGTTTGTAGTTGATGTAAAGGATTAAGACCGCAAATTGTCCTTCATGGGTAGAGTCAGGCGGCCCCGTGGCGTGGCACCACACCGTCACTCATTTCTCAACAGCCGCAGCCCTTGCCACTCGACACAGTTTATTGATTTCAAATTGTCTGGTACTATTTGAACAAATATTTAGAATAAAAAAATTTCTCAGCCGGAAGTGTATCTGTGTTAATCACACTTGCGAGTAGATGACTCTGCCCTTACTGCACAATCTGGTGGAGGGTCCCCAAATAAGCTCTTTAAAATATACATATTTCATTTCTTTGGAATAGAGAACACAAGGAGTTGGTTCTGGGGATACCTGATTTACATTCCAGCTATTGACTGTGTGTGTGTGTGTTGGGGGTAGATCTGAGGATGCAAACCTAGAAATGTTCTGGGCGGGATGCTTAAATAGGGCTATCGGCTGCTCCTGCTTTCCTGTTTCTGTTGCCCTCTTTCTAGACACAAATCGACTTTTTAAAGACTGTATTTACATGGGGAGGCCAGAGCTCACTTTTCTGCATTAAGTAATAAAATACAAGCTTTGAAAGAAAACTGACAATCAAAGAAAAACAAGTGGAGCTATGAAAAAGCCAAGGTGCAGAAAAAGAAATGATCATTTGGAGAAAGCACCTAAGCTTTCCCCCCCTAAGAAATGCTTGTCACAACTTTCCCTTTTATGGTGGTCAGTGGTTAATTTCTAAAGAAAACAAACATTCCCCATGATGTGAAGTAATAAAAGTTTCATTAGTGGAACATAACAAATATAAACACACCTTGTTTTCTCCTGTTTCTTTGTGCAAAATGGGCAAAAATGTCTTCAAGGATTTATAACCATTTTGTAAATACAGCGTGGCTTTAGCTAGGGGTGGACAACTTATACCCACTTTTCTGGGAGGAGGTACTTGGAAACGCCTTCAGATAAGCTTCAATTCTTTTGTATTTCAGCAAAGTCGGCCCACGCATCTCTATTTGATTTGACAAATAATGCAGCTCCTACTACATCCCCGGTGACACGAGGTGAAATTTCTATTGTGTGGAAATAATTTAACTTCTAATCTTCTGGTGAAACAACAATCGTTTCCATTTGGATGTTTGTGTTTCGCTAAATAATGGCTCAAAATATTTAGTTTCCTTGTTCTTTTGTGCTGTTTTTAAAATGGCATGTTAGACTGGGGGTGGGATGGGAATGTCCTTTTGCTAAATTTCACTTTATTCAAGCAGGTTTAAAGTATACATGTTGTAGAAGTGTATCAACAGAATAAATGACTTCAACTGAAGACATATTTTACCCACTTTCAAAGCTTAACATTGTTTTCTATGAAATTTGCATCCATTGGCAGAATTTCCAATGTCTTGTAAGAAATTATTTTTTAAGCTACTAGAGAAATCAAAGAAGCCCTTGCTGCCTTGCAGGGATTACAACCTTCCTTAACTGGCTTAATATTAAATAGATGAATTGTCAGACTGTTTAGATTCAGCCCGGTTTTCCCTCATCTACTCTTCCCACCATAAATAATAATAAAAATGCATAATGCATCATGGCTCCAGGCGTTTTCCAGCGCGGTGTGTTACCGCAGGACTATCTGCTGAGTCTGCGGGTGTCTGCAAGGCCCCAAGTGTCATCTGCGGCTTAGGGTTTCATGGATTAGACTTTAAACGGTGCCTAGCCTGGCTGACATCAGCTTCCTCTCCCACTCAGGCTCCACAGAAGTGCGGGTTTGGGGGGCTTCCTATTCAGGCAGTCTGCAGCCGCCCAGAGGCACCCTTCTCTAGTGGAATGGGGCAGTTCGATTGGCACAAAACTGTGGCTTTCTCTCACCTCTGGAGAAAGACTCCCCGCGGTCTCAGATTGGCTCGGATGGGCTCCTGTCATTGGCTTGAACGTCAAATGATGGGCACTCTCGGTCGCTGCAGGCGCGAGTGGGGGCGGTGGCGTGTCTGCAGAGCGCGCGTTCCCGCGCGGCCGGCGGCCAGGGCGAGAGTGGGGGCCCCCAGCACAGCCATTTAAAATTCCATAAATTATAAACCAGCCGCCTTGGCCTTCACCATAAATTCCCCTTTTGAGCCTGCAATTAGTGTTAGGAAGCACCGGAGTCTAAACACAACCAAACGCCCTTTGAAGCGCTCCACCGCCCGAGGTTGCAAACCTTTATTTCCCAGTGCCACCCCCGCCGCACCCCGAGGTTTGCACACACTGTCGCTTTCTCCCCCGCCACCGCCGGCTGTACACACTCGGCTGGGTCCCCGCTCGGCGAGGGAAGGTCACAATAGCTGCTCTATCAGCGGAGGCGCCTCCTCCCTCCCGGTCTCAGAGGCGCAGAGCGAGAGGAGAGTGGGGGAGGGGAGTCCGGGCCGGCAATGGCGTCCTGGGTCCAGGCCTCGCCTCCTGGGGAGGGTCTGCAGCGGGAAGGGACGAGTTGCGGGGGAAGGAAACCCTCACCCTACCTAGCCCGCGACTTTCTCCCGGGACGGCGCGCCGGGGCCAAAGGGGAACGCACACAGCCCTCGAGGCAGCTGGACCCCCGCAACTGGGTGCTGGGTTGAGGGCGCCGGAACAGCCGGGTCTTCCGGGAGCGGCTGTGCCTTTGTGTGAGCAGCTTCACCACCCGCTCGGAGGCAGGGGAGGCCACACAAAGGCTGGGCTGGGATGCCGCCGGGAGGTAGGGCAGGGCCCGTTTCGCTCCCGGCGTTCGTCTCTGGGAGGTGTACCTCGTTTGCCAAGGGGGAAGAAATGGCTCTTTGACTCTGGCCTAAGCTAGCGCTTTTCCGGTCTCCCCCTAAAGAGACCGCTTTGGGGGAGTGGGTATCAGGCAAGAAAAGGGTCTGGATGAAAAGCTTGGGCCCTGGGCTGGGTGAGGGTGACATTCGTTTGGGAGCCCCCGGTTGTTTTGTCTGGACAATCAAATGTAAATTAAAGGAGTACAGAGGTGAGGCAGCCCACAGCAAAATGGGAGACGGGAGCGGGGGCAAGACTTAGGCAGAGGGAAAAACTTGCCCAGGTTTCCTGGACAAACTCAGGACCAGAAGGGAGTAGAGTGAGAAGACCCGGCCCAGTAGAGCCAAGGTGGGGGCTAGGGGGTAGACAGCGACTGCAGGGGAAAGGCCTGGAGAATAGTCCTGGCCCCTGGAAAGACAGTAAGAAAGGGTGATTAAATATGTGTTCTGTCTCCTGGCTTGCAGACCTCAGCCTCATCCAGGGACCTGCCAGAGAAAAATCCACCCCTGATGGAATCATTAAGTTAACCATCCATTTGTACCATTTCTTTATACAGGCTTTCAAATGAGAGAGAGGGAGAGAATATAGAGCCAGTGCTTTCCCCTTGGTGCAGCCCCAAGCCTAGACCCTATCAGAGACACCTCAGCCAAATTGGTTTTCCAGATCCCAGAGGTTGCTAACCTTGCTGAACAGGATTTTTCTAATTTCTATCTGTAAGGAGTATGAAAAGATAGTGATTACCTATACTAGCTACTCTCCCTTCTCCCTCCCCTAGAATGTACCAGCTGACTGACCCTTGAGTGAAGTGCATCTTCTCAGCCAGCAGGCTTGGGAGCCTAGGCTCTCCATCTGTTGAGGTTTTTCATTAGGGAGGGGGAAGAGGATGTGTGGGGGGTATATGTTTGAATAATAAAGAAGTTGCCCTCCAACATTCTAATAAGAAAGTTTCTCTGCTTGACCTAGGGGAGCCAGAAGTTTCTTTATACCTTCAGTATTTGAGTGATAGTCAAAGGTGTGTTTTGCCTTTATCCTCAGAACTGAAATGTCTTTGTAAGGTCAAGAATTGGTTAATCCTAGTTACAGATCTAGGGAGGTCTTCATCTGGGAGTTCTTAGCATTGCTTTCATCCTTCTGTCAGAAACTGTAAGAAAGAATAGGATGAGCAAAAGTTTATGAATGTTAAATAAAAGTAGAGAGGCAGAAAGCACAGTTCCCACATGCCTATAGCCTGATCACTGCAGGATATTGCAACTTCCCAGAAAGGGTATAGCTAGGGCCCAAGAGAGCAGGCTATACCTAAACACTCAGGGTGTGGGGAGCTGACATCTAGTCAACAGCCACACCCTCACCACTTCTGAGGACTGGCCCACTTAGAGCTCTCTTGCAGAATGCCTGAGTGGAGAAGAAAGATTGGGCAGCTGAATTCTTCTGCATTTCCTGTGCTGTTGGTGCAGGTGGTGGAAAGCATCATCACAGAGAATGAAATCTTTGCTCTCACTGCTTCCTTGTCTTCTGCTCCACCTACAAGTATCCTTATCTTTGGGGCCTAAGGTTGATACTAAATAGATTTTTATATTCAGTTTAATGCCCATGCCTAAATACTTCTAGCAGGTTGCATACCCATCTTGGCAAGTTGGAAGTGTACAAACACACTCCACCACAGACCCATTCTGTCCAGCCAGGTCCAGGGTCCAGCCTGAAGCACAGGGAAGGAAAAGATTTCCACACACGAAGACAAGGTAGGTGGATGTCCAATCATTTGCAGCAGCAGAAACAGCAGGTGAAAGGAGGGTTCCCAGGAGATCTGCAAGGTGGGAGATGCTACTTAAGTCCTCTTATCTGAGAGTTTGTGGCAAAATATGTTGACTGCTTCCTTTCTGGATTGTTGTTCTGGACGCATAATATCTGGAGAACCATGTACATGGAGGTTTAACATTAGAAGAGCCAGAGGAGATCTTAGTTTAAATCATTATTTGAGGAGAGCCCTGGTACACATGAGGTGGTTTTTACTGGGGAAGAAAGCCTAATACAAGACCTGGAGGACCTGTTGGGCCTGGGCCTTTTTTACTGGAACAGAGAAGAGTGTCCCTGATTTATAAGGATTGTGGGAGAGGCCTTATGATGGCTCTATTGTTCAAAGCGCTGCCCTCAAATGTCACATCCCTCCTCGGCTATTCTGCAAGGGCCGAGCGGGAAACTGGGTCGTTAAAGCTGAGCTCTAGGCGGTGGAGGAGCTGGCACCACGCTCCCTCACCAGGGCTGCTGCCCCTGGGGGCTTCCACGACGCCATCCCCGCCGCAGGCAGGGAACACACAAAGGAAGCCCGCCGCCTTCCTCGGAACTGGGAACGCTCTGGGGAGGAGGGTGGCGTGGACCCCGAGTCTGAACACTCCCTCCCCAGCGGGGAACAATAGCCTCCGCCTCCCCCGAGGTCGGGCGGTCGCGCCGCACAAAGGCCACTCGGGCCCGCGCCACCGGGTGACGCGCGCCGGCTCTGCGCTTGCTGCCCGGCGGCAGGGCGCGGTGTGCAGAGCGCAAGCGGCCGCACCGGGGCGGGCGGGGGTTCCGCATCCACCTGGAGCCCTTTCGGAAGACAAACGGTGAGTTAATCACCCCACCGGCTGGCGGCCGCGTCCCCTCGCGCCCGAGAAGAGGCCCGGGGAGGGGGCTGGGGCGAGGACTGCTCCGTGTGTCTAGGGTGGGGGGCGGCAGAGATTAGTCCTATTAAGAGTTCATCAATCACCCGGTGTGCACTTTTCGCTCGACAGCGGTTCCTCCTCCTCCAGAGCAAGTCTGGGCCAGCTGGGATACGACCAGAAACCGCAAGCGGCGGAGAGGCGAGCACGCAGGCTGAGCGCTAACAGAGGGCGCGACCCGCCGCTCCGCGCCCGCCCGCCAGGAACCGCGCAGCCAGGCCGGGGCTCAGCCGCGCGAAGCCCCAGGGAAGCGTCCGCCCGTCTCCTCCTCACCCCGGGGTTGGCACCGCAACCCGTCAGGGTGTCCAGACCCTCGAAACACGCCGCCCCCTCACCCTCCTGACCCACAGTGATTCTGCATCTCCCTTCCCCCCAACCCACACCCCGCGCCTCCCACCTTCTCAAGTGACACCCTTAAACTCTGCTCTACTCCAGAAAGGGACAAATCCATCTCTGAAGCCAGGACCAGAAAAATCCCAATGGGTCAGAGGTTATGGCAGACACTTTATTTAAGAGTTATAAAAAGATGTCTTTTTTATTTAAGAGCTTTAAATTCAGGGGAGAGTCGGAACTAGTTTCATTCTGTTCTTTACCTGCAAGAGTATTTTGTGTGGGAGGAAGCAGACTAAGACTGCTGTTGAACTTGGAATTAAACTTGAATGTTATTTAAAATAACAATAAAAGTATACTCAAAACACCAATCATAAGGATATGCCTCTTCTCTCTTGACTGGTATAAGGGAAGGACCTTTGAGTATTTTTATTTCAGCTTCTCGAGGATTCATTTTAGAAACACCATAAAGGGGATAGACTGAAAGTTGGGGGTGGTGGTGTCAGAGCTGTTTATGACAGGAGGGTTTGGGTGACTGAAAAGTGATGTGTTCTTATACCCCCTGTCCAGGGGTACAATATTTATCCTCTGTAAATTCTAAATTTCTGGGTTTCCCTTTCCACTTCTTTGAGTGACATCAGCTGAGAAGTTTCTGCAGGTAGGAAATGTGTTGTCATCACACAGGAAAGCAACCCACTCCTTCCCCCCACCCTCAACAGAAAGTACGAGCTTTCTTCTCCCTCCGCTGAGCCCTCTTCTCTCTCATCCTCTTGGGTGAAAATCATTTGGTTTGAAAAAGTCTTCTGTCATTTTGTTGAGATAGATATAAGCTGAAGCATTAAGTCTTGCAGTGTCTGGAACTCACTGAACAATTAAAATACAGTAGGTCCCGACACCTACTGAGCAGCTCCTAAGTGTACAGTGCTGGAGCCTGGGGTACAAAAATGAGTCACAAATGGATTGTGTCCTTCAATCCAGTGGGGACAGAAAAAGAATTCTAAAACAGTATGGGAGACACTGTAAGAGCAGTGTGGCCACAATGTTCTTGTAGTAGAGAAAAAAAGGCTTTTCAGAGGAGGTGAATTTGGGAGGTTTTTTTTGTTTTGTTTTGTTTTGTTTTAGGTTCAGGAAGGAGGGATATACCAGGTGGAGAGCAGCAGATGTAAAAGCAGGGAGGCAAGAAAGCAAGGTTGGAACCCGGAACGAGGAGAATAGCCTGGAGTGGGGCCTCTGCTGGATAACCAGGTTATAGGGTCCATGCAAGGGAGTCTGACTTGATCTGTAAGTAATGGGGAGCCACTTTAACTAGGAAGTGAGGTTACCTATTTGAAAAGCTGATGCTTTGGGGTACATTATCTAACTGGATAAAGAAGAGAAATAAGGCAAGAACAACAAAAAAGTGCTTGCTGCAATAATTCAGGACAGAGGGGAAATAATGTAATGAAGATGAAAAGGAGAGGTATTTGGGAAGTAAAATTCACAGGACTTGGTGATTACCTGGATGAACAGAAAGGGAGTTGTGGGTATTAATCCCCAGGTTTCTATTTTGAAGGCCTGAGTGGGTAGCCAGGTCATTCACCAAAATGACTAGAGGAGGAGGAACAAAAGACTTTGCAGGTGAATATAAGGAGTTCAGTTTTAGATTTACATTGTGTTTTCTACTTTGCTACTGATAAATTGTGTGACCCTAAGCAATTCACTTAATCTTTCTGGCCTTCAGTTTCATCATCAATGAAACAGTCAATAAAGACATCTACCTCTAGCTTAGAGCGTTTGTGTGTGTGTGTGTGTGTGTGTGTGTGTGTGTGTGTGTGTGTGTGTGTGTGAGATTATCTATACCAGGTCCCAGTGATGTGAGTATAGAAAGCTAAAAGCTAGGGAAAACATCCTCTTATCCACACCATACAGATCAATACTTAGATCATGGGTGGCCAATGAGAAATAAATCTCAGGGGAATTAAAAACACAACACCCTACTGCTTCCCTGACATTGAATCCAAGCTAATGCTTGGGACTAGTCAGGTCAGATTGCTAATCACAGCCCCCCTGCTTCCGGAGGGTACTCTCCAGGGGACACATGCAGAAATGTGGTCTTGGTATCAGACCACTAAAGAGGAGATCTCTTAGCAGATGTCAGAAAACTTCTGTGCTTTTTTTATATCATGTCTGTTAGGATCCCCTTAAAGCCACATGACTCTCTCTGAACCTCCTTAACCTTCCCAGTAGTGTAGGCAAGAGTGCTGAACATCTGACCTTGGCCATTTACACTGGGTGTGGCTATAGCAAGTTATCTTTTCTGTGGCAGCATTACCATTTATAAAACAGAATTACGAAAAGATAAAATAAGATAAGGAAGACAGCACTTTTGGAGTTGTTATAAGGGCAAGCAAAAGGCATTATTTTCCACTTATCAGGTTGTCAAAATCAAAAACTTTAATCTCCCATTGACTTGGAAAGGATGTTAGGAAACAGGGATCCTCATTTGCTGCTGGTAGAAATGTGAACTGATCCACTTGTATAGAGAGTACTGCCAGGGTACACACACTTAACTAATTTCATCTTTATTAGGTAAAGATTCAAACATACATTTGTAATAGCAAAAGACAAACTGAAACAACCTAAATACCCATCAATAGGGGGTTGGCTAAATAATTCCTTGCAGAGATATATATATATAAAACAGAACAGCATGAAGTTGTAAAAATAAACCAGAAAGTTTGGTATGCATTTATATGAAATGATCTTAAAGATATACTATGGGAAATCATGGTGCAAAAGAGTCTATCTTATATGCTGTTGTTTGTGTACAAATATGTGTGGGCATATGTACGAAAATATATAAATAATGGTATATATAACGATGTAAGTATAAAGTATCTCTGGAAAGATACATAAGAATCTATAAAAATGGTTGCCTATGTGAAGGGGAATGGGTGGCTGAGTTAAAGACTTTCACTGTATATCCTTTTGTACTCTTTGAACCATGTAAATTTAAGCATATTACCTATGTAAACAATAAAGGAGAAAAAAAAGAGATCAGTACAAGTATAACTGACCTGGGTTTACCTTGCTGTATTTACAAATACCCGTATTTGTACTTGGCTGTATCCAATCACATTAATCTAGGGATATCTTTTGTTTTGTCTCTTCAGGGCCCTGATGCTGATCAAACTCAGCAGGAAATGAGAAGATCTTTTATCCTTGCTTGGTGCTGGGGGGGTAGGGTAGGTAGGGGGTACAAGTCTATCTCTGCCTTCTCTGGCAGGAGTAGCAAAAGGTGGGGCCTCAGAAGTCTGGAACACAAGTTTCACACACACACCAAAAATCTCAAAGAGAGGACCGCAGGCCTTCCGGTCAGCCGCTGACTCTGTGGTCTCCCAGAAATGAGGGTGTCTCCTTCAACACTGCTCTGCTGCATGGGCACTGAAGCCACCATAGTGCACAGGAGGGCTGCCCACCCCTCCCTCTCTGCAGACTGTGGACAGGCAGGACACGTGGACAGTCAGAAGACTCAAGTTGGTTCCCTCATTTTTTGCAAGATGGCTTTGCCTTTTCTGAGTAAATTGAGTCTGTCTCTAAATGTTGGGTTTGATGTCATTTATCTGTAAGGGACTTTCTAACATTGACATCTTTGCTGTGAAAGGTTAGCCTTTAGCCAGAGGAAGAGTTACAGCTTAGGTTAAGAGACATTTCATTTTATCCTCTCAGGATCCCTGGGGCTCAAAAGCTCATTCCAGACAATTTGGAAGAAGTGGAAGGAAATGAGAGTTGGCTCCTCCTTTCCACTCTTACTCTTCTCTTCTTCCCTCTCAGAATTTTCTAAATTTTCTTGAAGAGACTGAAAGACAAATCTCTTCCTTTCCTACCTCTTGGGCATCCTCAAAGTCAAGTTAGGGCAATGGTAAGAAGCAGAAGTTAGCTGGGTTCTGCAAAGCACTACTTTGCCTGCAAAACTTGGGAAACTCCTAACTACTTCTTATGGCTAATTTCAGAACTTTGGCCCAACAGACTGAAGTTAACTCTCTGCCCCTACCCCCAATAGGCTTCTGGACACTTTCTCAGATACTCCTGCTCCAGCCGGTCAAGATCACTTGTCTAGCTGGTCCCAGAGCCCCTCTCATGGAATCACCCTTCTCCCCATGCTGTCTTCCCTCCAGTTGCTAAAACAGAAATTCTCAAAGCATGGCTCTAAGGAAACTTGTTTTAGAGTCACTCAAGAATCTTGTTAAAAATAAAGATTTCTGGCGCCTCCCTGGTGGCACAAAGGGCTAAGTCTCAGCACTATGAAGCTATCACAGCCACTGCAGCGTGAGTTCAATCCCTAGCCAGGGAGCTTCCCACATGGCACAGCAGACCTCTCCTGTCTCATCCGCTGCTCCCCTCAGCAGTGTATTTCAGTCAGTCTGCCAGTTCTGCGCCCCACTCTGTCTCTGGTGAATTCTCTCACCCCCCTACACCTCTGGCCTACATCCAAGCTCTTGTATGCATAAATAAACAAATCTTAAAAAAATTAAAAATAAAATAAAGATTTCTGTCAGAGCTCTGGGGGTGGGCTGAGAATTTGTGTTTTTTTTTTTTTTTTTACATACAAGCTGGGGTACAGGCCAGAGGCGTGGGGTGGCAAGAGGGTTCACCAGAGACAGAGTGGGGAGCAGAACAGGCAGATCAGAAGTACACTGCTGAGGGGAGCAGCGGGTGAGGCAGGAGAGGTCTGCCCCACCATGTGGGATTCTCCCCGGCTGGGCGTCGAACTCGCATCGCTGCTGCTGACAGTTCCACAGCGCAGCGCTCAACCACTGCGCCACCGGGGAGGCCCGAGAATTTGTGTTTTGAAGCAAGCTTCTGTAGTGATTCCTACCCACATGAGGTGGTTTTAGGAGCCAATAATCTAAGGAACCTTTAGCTAATATTAGTCATGGTGAACATACACCATTCCAGTTACTCTTTATTTCTGTCCAACTAACATTTATAGAATGCCTACTGTGTGCCAGGCACAGGTATGGCCCATGAACCTTTCATTCACAGAGCTCTTGATACAGCACAAATCTCTAAACTGCTTTCCTCAAGGAGGGTCCTGTTATACTTCCATACTGGCTTAGAATTTCTGTCTTTAGGGCCTTTTTCATTTCATCCTGGAGTGACTGGAGGATGGCTGCTAAAGAGCACTGCAAACCTTGCTTAGAAGACCTCCCCACCCTCTTCTTACCCAGATCAGTAAGAACCTTTTTATGCTTTGGGGCTAAGGCCAACAATTTACATGTGGTCAAGCATCTTTCAGGGGTAACACAGCGGGTCACAGAGATGGGCTGCAAGAGGTCTTAGGAACAACTGTAAACACACAACACCAGACTGCCACCCTTCATCACTTCTGTCTGCAGAGAGGCAGCTAGCTGTTCAAAAGGAAGAGAAAGGTAGTCATGGCATGTGGGGGTGGGGAAGACAGGGATGGCTGCTGTTGTGAGCAAGATGGAAGAGATTTCAAAGCATTCCTACATCAAACACAACCTGGCAATCAGGTCCCTCTGCTGTTACCACCTGCTGAGACCTCACATCACTGGGACCCAGCAGGGCAAGTGACCCTTGGGAATCCATGGTTGTTGAACAAGCAATAAAATTAGTAAGACATTTCTCCCATACCCTGGAACATCTCAAAGACAAGCTTTAAGGTTACTAAAAATATCCTACTTCACATATTTCTACACATACACTTCTCCCAATAATATCTCCCAATCTCTTCAAAGAAATTATAGATTCAGATTCCTCTGGAGTAGATTTATAATACAGTTAAGACCCATGTCAGAAATTAATTCCTTGTCCCTTTGGTCTGAGAATATCATTTTTCCCAGTCTAGCCCTTTTTTCCTCTCCTAACAAAATGTTCTTACACAGCAGATCCTTGGCAAATGCTACTGAACATGAGTCAGATGATAAGAGTCCTGATTTCCAATCTGTGTTCCTGAACCAGGCTGGGAATGAAGAGGGCAACTCTAAGACCCAGGTGTAGGACATGCCAAAGACTGGGAATCAAAGGAGTCCAGAGGGGAAGAACAGAATGGCGTTCTCTGCAATTATCAGAGAACTGCACTTGGGTCTGAACAAGTATCATACCTGCCACCCACTTTCACCCATGGAAGATGACAAAAGAAAATTTAAAAGTCTTTCTCTTTCATACTTTCTTCTCTCAGCAAAAGTCCAATCTTCAAAATTTTTGCTTCAGGGAAACAGTGTGGACAGCTCATGGGTACATCAAAGTCAATGCCTAATTATGACAGAAAGGAGGAACTTTGCCCTTAATAGCAAAAACATGGTCTCTGTTGTCATGAAGTTTGCCAGGGCACCTAGGCCGTCTGTTTTTCCAGAAATCTTTGAGAAGAGGCCCTTAAATTGAAGGTTTTGGACAGACTTGCCAGATAATCAGGTTGGATTTTCTGTTCTACATCCTGGGTTGCAGTCAGCTGGACTTCCTCAGACAGGTTTACAAGGCCACCTTCCTCCTCAACCCTCTGGGGCTTCTGGGCCTAGGAGCTGTGATTAGAATACCTTTTGAGAGAGGGCCTTAGAGTTTTGAGACTGGAGTGTGAGAACTGTGACATTAAGCTGGTAAAAACTGGCTATTAAAGTCTGGGGTGGGGGTGAACAAAGGGGGAACTGTGAACTCAGCAGCATCTGACTTGCTAATACTTTTGCTTTAACAGCACAAAGGGAACAGCAGTGAAGAAATTCATCCACAGTTGAGGCTTGAGCTAGGTCTGAAGAGCTTTATTATTTCCTGATAGGGTGCTACAGCAGAGTCTTAATTTTTCTCCTTTTAAAAACTACTTAGGACCAATCATCTGATTGGCTATAGGAGAAAACTGCAGTAGCAACATCAAGTTTAAAGGGGTATTTCCAGCACAGAATTCTTTTTCTCAGTCAAATCCAAGAACACCAGCAGCAGGAATCCCAGACCCCTGTAGCTTTGTGCTCATTCCTAGGTCTCAAATCCCCTCCCATATTGCGCCAACTCTCCCCATCTTGGCTCGACTTCAACCTCACCAGCAGACTACACTTTTGGTGTGGCTTTGTTTATTCACAAGTTCATATCCCTGTAAGGAACCAGCTCCCTAGACTGTGATGGCTCCTGTTTTCCAGACTTCCTCAGAGTGGAATTTTAGGCAAGAGCTCAATCGCTCTTTCCTGACAAGTGGATCAGTAAAACAATAATAAAACCTCAGGTCACCATAACTCACAGACTGTAATAGATCAAGTTCTCAAGAGCACTTGAATAATCAAGTCGACTCTTCATTCACAGTTTTAGGAAACCATCCTCTTCCATTACTGCTGTGTGTAAATAACATTTTATTTAATTTGTTACTTTCCTACCTCCCCAAAGAGGAAAACATTAAAAGAAATGTTCAAGGAAGTTCGAAAGTTTGTCAATGTAAAGCCTGTCTTTGTAACCCTTCTACTCTTCATTTCCTGTGCCAATTGCACTTTTATTTCCCGTCTCTCTACACTCAGTAAACAAAACCATATTATCAAGGGAAAGAAGTGAGCCCATTAACATTGTGAGCCCTCAGATTTCACTCGCAAGAGACGACGCAGCACTTATCTGATGGAACAGAAGCTTTAATTGCTTCGAGGTACAAGCCCGTCCAAACCTCTGAGATCTGACCGGTCCCTGGGAAGCCTTTACGCCCTCCAGCCAAGCTCCGTGGAGAAAGTGTGCGCAGCACTGCTGTGTGTGCCAGCCTCCCAGGAAGGGGCAGGACGCGCTCCCCACAAGGATAGATTCTTTATTTTGACAACCTAGTTGGAGAATAAACCTACTAAACTTCTCCACAAGACAGGAACTTTATATTCGGTCCAAATCAAAACCCAGCGTTCACACATCCCCTGTTATCTTGCTGCCACACAAGGAGACTGGGGAAGAAGCGGAAGGAAATGCTGTGAACTTGCGCGAATATGCAGTCAAAGGGTGAAGATTTATGCAAGCTCAGGTACACAGCACCTACCACGCACAATTTAGTCTCATGAATCAGAAGCGGGGGATTTAGGGTGGGTACCGGGGAAATTAAACGTCTGCTCCAGGTTAGGAGAGGGATCACACCAAAGGCAAGAAATCCGAAAGCAAGCCAGACTGGGGCGGGGGGCGGGGGTATAACTTTACTTACCCTGGAGGAGGGCGAGGAGCAGTCCCCACCCGCCGAGCTCCCTTTTAACCTCTACCCTTCCGCGGCGTCCACAATATGCGCCCGCGGGCATCGCCACCCCCTAGTCACTAGAGCAAGCTCTCGCCCCCCGTCATGTCGCCTAAAACAGAGCGGCCGGTCCTGCCTTTCTCTCCCTTGCCCAACTTGCCCAATACCTGTCCGGGGAGCAGACGTCCTGCGTTCTCGCCCCGCCCCGCCCCGGGCCGCGACGCTCTCCCTGGGGCTGGGGGGGGGGGCGGGGCGGCGGCCTCCCGCAGGTTTGGGAAAGTTGGCGGCGGGGCAGACGCTGGGAGCGGCGCGCCAGTCCCGACCCGGGCCGTGCGGGGAAGGCGCCCATTGGCCGGCCGGCGCCACGTGGCCACCCCCACCGCTATATTAGGCCACTATTTCCCTCCTGCTCGCTCGCCATGGCTCGGCGAGGGCAGCTCGGGTGGGGCGGATAGGCTGAGCGGCACAGACTGCGGCGGTCCAGCCGGGCCCCGCACTCCCGCCGCGGCCGGCGCCCCGGCGGGGTGGGCCGGAACCATGAGCTCCTATCTGGAGTATGTCTCGTGCGGCAGCGGCGGCGGCGGCGGCGACGTGCTGAGTTTCGCGCCCAAGTTCTGCCGCGCCGACGCCCGGCCGGTAGCCCTGCAGCCCGCCTTCCCCCTGGGCAGCGGCGACGGCGCCTTCGTCAGCTGCCTGCCCCTGGCCGCGGCCCGCCCGGCGCCTTCGCCCCCGGCTGTCCCGGCGCAGCCGGCCGCGCCGCCCCCGGCCGCGCCCCCGTACGCGCCGTGCACCCTGGAGGGGGCCTACGAGCCGGGCGCCGCACCTGCAGCGCCGGGCGCCGCGGACTTCGGCTTCCTGGGGTCCGGGCCGGCGTACGACTTCCCCTGCGCGCTCGGGCGGCCGGCCGACGACGGCGGGGCGCACGTCCACTACGCCACCTCGGCTGTCTTCTCTGGCGGCGGCTCCTTTCTCCTCAGCGGCCAGGTGGATTACGCGGCCTTCGGCGAGCCGGGCCCCTTCCCGGCGTGTCTCAAAGAGCCAGCCGACGGCCATTCCGGCGCCTTTCAGACCGCGTCCCCGGCCCCTGGCGCCTACCCCAAGTCCGCCTCCCCGGCCTCTGGCCTCCCGCCCGCCTTCAACACGTTTGAGTGGATGAAAGTGAAGAGGAACGCCCCTAAGAAAAGTAAGTGTGTGACCTTTAGACGGAGGCGCGGGGCTTGGGCACGGAGCCTGCCCCCTGGCATGGCGCTGGGAGCGCGTCGCGGCATCCTTCTGGACCGCGGGGTGGGTCTTAGGGAGCAAACGCCTAGGCGTTTTGAAGTTCCAGTGACGTGCCCCGCTGCAAGTTCGGGAATGCCAAACATTGAGAAAAATGGCAGGACGGATCTCTGCCTGGGGCATTCCTCCTGGCACCACTGTGCTCACAGAAACCCAGGAATGCTGCATGTGAGGGTTCTAACTGTAGCCCCACTGCTTGCCCACCTCGGCCTTCTGTCTCTCCCGGTCCTCTAGCCCCTCTGATGTCCTGTCTTTACGTTGCAGGCAAACTCGCCGAGTATGGAGCTGCTAGTCCCTCCAGCGCCATCCGCACGAATTTCAGTACCAAGCAACTAACAGAACTGGAGAAAGAGTTTCATTTCAATAAGTACTTAACTCGAGCCCGACGCATAGAGATCGCCAACTCCTTGCAGCTGAATGACACCCAAGTCAAAATCTGGTTCCAGAACCGCAGGATGAAACAAAAGAAAAGGGAACGAGAAGGGCTTCTGCCCTCGGCCACCCCTGTGGCTTCCCTCCAGCTTTCCCTCTCAGGAACAAACCCCACAAAGCCTGGCAAAAACCAGGGGAGCCCTTCTCAGGTCCAAGAACCTTCATGAGGTTTAGTCTAAGGGCTGAGAAACCTTGGCCTGCCAGAAGTCATAGACCATTTCACCCCTCTCTAGACATACTAGCTCATTTTCAGGTGGAGGTGGGCAGGGACAGAAATTAATAGAGGTTTCACTTAGTTAGCTTCTGAGCTCTGGGCTGTGGGTGTACAGATATTAATTTGAAATCTCTTAAGCCACCCATTTGTGCATTACTTTTGTCTTACCAGGGAAAAGGTGCCCAGATGCCCACCCAGCCCTGCTGCTATGTTGCCTAACTTAGTCATATGCAACTCTTGGGTGTAGATTGGCAAAGAAGTAGTTGCTGAGCTCTGCCAATTCCCTGGTGTTCGCAGAAGAACATCTACCCAAAGTTTTTTTGTGATATTTTAAAGGACAAGGCTACATGTATTTAGCTTCTTGAGATGACCAAAGCTAGTTATGGCCTCCTTGATGTAACTAAGCTGCTTAAATGGTGATCTTCACATTTGCACTCATTTTTTTTTAAATAAGCAGTTTCTACCTCTCCATGTGCCTGAGTGAGGATACAATCGCTGTTTAGTTAGGAGCTATACAAATCCACAGGGTGGGTGAAGATTAGAACCTGAACTACACCTTGACACCAGTTACTCAAACTTGAATGTAAATATATACAGTATGTATATTTTTAAAAGGTTTGCTTGTAATGAACTTAAATGTGACATTTAATGTCCTAGCATGTAAAGGGTTTGAACTTTTTTTTGTAATAAAAATTACAGAATCTGCTACTCTCAGCTTTTCCTTTCACTCCTTTCATTGTTACTATATTTCCTTAAAGATGATTCAGTTTCTTCTATTTGGAATTTCTAAGTTCTATGATTGGAATTTGTTTAGGTTGACAACTTTTTAAAATAATACCTCTTACAGATTGTGTACACAAACAAGTTAGGGACAAGTATCTGAATAATCTAAGGAAGAAAAAACCGACTCTCCCAAATACCCAAGTAACTAAGGAAGTACGTACTTGCCTTAAGTGCCCTAGCTACATGTCAAGTATGTGAACTGCACATTAAGTCAAAGAAGAGGTGTCCACTGTGGGAATGTTACATAGTCCAGGAGACACTGAGAGACATTTCCTTGTTCTTTGTCTTCTCCCAAAAGGAAGAGACTGCTACATGAAGAGTCTTTACTTGGTTAGTGGCTTTGGAAAACACAGCTGCACATCAAGTTTTCAGTGGACTGAATTCCCATTTCCAAAGTCAAGAATTACAAAGGAGGCTGAGAAAGGCCCATAGTCACTTCCTGTGACCTAGACTGAGTTTCTGGCTTTATAAAAGCCAGCACAGAGGTCCTCTTCTGTCTTTTAAAGTGATTTATTTGGAGAAGTCAAACACAAAATTTGCAAGTTGACGAGAAGGTATGTGATAATAAACCTCTAAGCTTATTTTTACCCAGCTCCCCCAGTTGCCAATCCTAAAGGTATCTAGTGTTGGCCAGACTTTTATGTGACCCTATACATTTATTATTTGAAAAAAATGCAACAATGCACAATATGGGACAATTGTCAGGGCAGTCATTTTCCTCACTTTATAGCTGCATCTTCACATTCTCTGTATGGTTGAACTAAAAGACTTAAAAAACCAGGTAATATAGATAAGGACCTCAGCTCTCTTTTAGCTAGATTTCGAGATTCTAGTGTAGTGCTTCAAGTCCAAAAATTCAGACATCTAACAATTGTGAAGGATTACTTTTTCTATAAAACAGGAACATGATTGTCTTAGAAGATTGATATTATACTTAAATTTCTGTTTTTTACATCTACAGTTTAATGAAATTGATGAAATTATCAGTGCTAACAAACTCAGTCATGGGGTGGGGTAGGGAGAAGATAACAATTAAAAAGCAGGTCTGTCAACATTATTCTTAGGTTTCACCATCTGCCCTTCCCTAACTTGATGCTAGTCAGATCTTGTTTGAAACAACAGCCCCCCTCTGTTTGGTTGCTATTTGGAAGGACTTGTTAAATAGATTTGTGGTCTGCTCCCTGATAGCCAACTCCAGGCTTCCCCTGCAGAGGTCTTTGATAAGGATGTTTTCTTTTTGATAAGCATTCAAATGTACCCCTACACAAACAAACAAAAGATACCAACACACTTGGTCATTTCCTTAATCTACCTTCCTTTTCTCTGAGAAAATAAAGCTTTTCCTTTTGAAGCTACTACTAGTACTTAACTGCCCTAATGGATGTCTTTCCTGATGAAGGTGGCTATTTTGACATACGTATAATGCTGTTCTATGAATCAGGCCAATATTAGCTATTTTTTGACTAACCCCAGGGATCTTTAAAAGCTTTCTTAATGTAGATCGCTATAAAGCTATATTCAGTATTGTGGAGGGAGTCCTGGCTGGACATTGGGACAAACTAGGTGACCTCTGGAGGTCCCTTACAGAAACATTTCAATGACTTCCTCATATTTCATTTTATGTCTGTGATTGGAAGAAAAATCAGTTCTAAGAAAACAAATGTAGTCCTTAGGATTAGAATTATACCATGTTTATATAGGAAAAGTTGATTGTAGATATTATCAAATACATCTGGTGAGTGAAGTTTTCTAATCCAAGTAGATGGTTTATAGCACATTGCCCTTCCCCTTATTCAACGTCTTGTGTTATATTGAGACAGATCTTCCACTAAGTATGATGGTTAACACAAAAACTACTAAAACAATCCTTTTTCTATTTTACAAGATTTCAAACTATGCTAATTTATCCATCAGCGATCCCTTACAAGAATGAATACACAGCGAACAGTTCTGACTGTGGTATAATTAACTATTCAATGTTCTTTTGTCTCTATAGAATGCCCAAGTGTCTGTTTTTCTGGATCAGGATGGTTGGGAGTGAAGAAGAAAAAAATAAGCATTTAATAACATATAAAATGTCCATCACTTGAGCACTGACAAATGAAAGACTTGCTGATGTGAAACCTAATGCAGTGTTACCTAGATCTTCAAAAGATTACCTGAATGTGATCTATTCTGCCTTAATCTCATATACGGTAAGGCCTAAAACCAAAAGAGATTATGTCTGATTATCATGTCATCAGAGGAGAGAAGCAGGCTCAGGAGAGTTGCATTAGGTCTGAAATTCTTTTTTTTTTTTAAAAAGATTTATTTATTTATGCATACAAGCTGGGGTACAAACCAGAGGTGTGGGGCGGGGAGAAGGTTCACCAGAGACAGAGTGGGGAGCAGAACAGGCAGATCGATGGAAATACACTGCTGAGGGGAGCAGTGGGCGAGGCAGGAGAGGTCTGCTGTGCCATGTGGGAATCTCCCCAGTCGGGCATAGAACTCTCGTCACCACTGCCAACAGCTCCACAGCACAGTGCCTAACCGCTGCACCACTGGGGAGGCCCAGGTCTGAAATTCTTAATTATTTCTTATGGCCAAACAAATGCTCTATATATGCCGAATATTGAATTTGAAAACCTCAGGACCTAATCAGGTTCAGAGAGATGTTTAGTCTGACCACAGACCTCTCAACAAGAAAAATGCCCATTGTTAAATCTTTATTTGTGGTTTTAAAGTGAAACCATACTGGACATACCTCACAAATAATGATAAATTCCCATCTAAGTAGAAATCAAGATTTTCATGGTTTTGACTTCTACAGTATATTTCTGGGTCATGAATGAAATAGTTTACTTAGTATCTCTTTTGCAGTGGCTTCTGAAGTTATAGAGAAATATGGTATCAATAGAAACTGTTTAAGTTCAGTAATAAGCCAAGAGGAAAAAAAATCTAAATATTTGTATGGATAAAAACTTTTATTACTTAAATTGTAAAGATTTAAATACTCTTCCACTTACAATATCCTTTTTAAAAAAAGATTTATTTATTTATACATACATGCTGGGGTGTAGGCCAGAGGTGTGGGGGGAGTGAACAGTCAGATCAACTGAAATACACTGCTGAGGGGAGGAGCGGGCGAGGGAAGAGAGGTCTGCTGTGCCACATGGGAATCTCCCCGGCCGGGTATCAAACTCTTGCTGCAGTGGTTCTGGATAGCTTCATACTGCTGTGACTTAACCCATTGAGCCACCAGGGAGCTCCAGTTATAATATTCTTATTGATATAATTTGGAAAGAGATCCCAAAAAGCAGTCATTTGGATTTGTAAGAGCTAATAAAGCAGATCAGTGGAAACTTTTAAGTCACTTCTAAGGGGCACTAAACTATTTAGAACATCTGTTCTTGGGGGTTTTGAAGAGTCTAAACTATTATCTAAGAGGATATCTTTAAGAAAAAAAATCATAATTATGAAATTAGTAGGACACCACTCAGGACCTGGAAGGGCCCAAGTTAGTGAAGTTTAAGCTTCTTTGTGTGCAAGGTAAATCCATGTCTGTGCTTTCTTTGAAACTGTTGCTCCAGTCCCACCACCTAGTCATTACCTATATGGTGATAACAATGATTGCTTTTCTCCACATCTTAGAGCCAGAATTATACTCTTTGCTCCTCTTTGAGTTCATAAATAGAAACTTCAGACAAGGGCAGTGGGGACTCTGTTCTTTCTGAGCATCTCAATCCCATTCTGTTCTTCTAGGCTACTGGCTGGTTGAATTATTTCACGGTCTTGAAATGGGAGCTCTGTCTCATACTAGAGGTACTTTTCTGTTGTACTTTCTTCTCAAAGATACAAATGGATGAGAAATATGGAGTTGGAGATAAACACTGCTACACTGTTAACTTTTAAGCATTTCCAGGAAGGATGGAATAACTGAAGTTGAGGTAAAGGACCTATTCTTAAGGAAGAAGACTTGGATTTTAGCAACAGATGTGTTTTCTGACTAAAAGGAAAAATAACTTCCCTGATTTCAGTTTGTCCTATAAAACAAAAGAGGTTAGTCTGGATGATCATTTAATTTCCCTATTACCTTAGCATTCTTCCACAATCTGTTAATATGTTTGTTATTACTGAAAAGTTTACCTACTAATACTATAGCTCTGTAAGATTAGTATCAACAGAGGCTGCTATTGAACTAATATCTTATGCCTTTAAATTTTATTTAACTTTAGAATACATGTCTATCTTGACTCAATGCACAAAAACCTAATATTGGTGAGAGCATTCCTGTCACATTGGTGACAGTTTCAACTAACATTGGTGATAGCATCCCAAAGTTACTATTTCCCTCTAAACACATAAATTGAGGTGTAATAAGAAACTTTTCTTCATCAAAAGGCCAAAAATATTTTTGAAAGATATTGAACAAAATATATTGAAATTTATATGGAATCACTAAATGTTTTGAATACTAAAAGTAATCCTGAGAAAAAAGGAGAGAAACAGAGGCATCATGTAATTGACTGCAAACTTTACGTAAAGCAACAGTATGTAAAACAAAAAGATATTGGCACAAAAATAGATACTGGGATCAGTGGAATAGAATTGAAAGTCTGGAAATAAATCCACTTATTAGTACTTAATCTACGATAAAATAACCATAGTCACACCATGGGGAGGGAGAGTCTCTTAATAAATGGTGCGTGGAGAACTGAAAGTTCATATAAGTGAATGAAGTTGGATCATACTCTAATTCCATACACAAAAATAAATTTAAATGGATTAAATATTTAGATGTAAGACCTGCAACAATAAAATATATAGAAGAAAACATTGGTGATATCTTCCATGACATCATTGTTTTAGGAAACTCAACCCCTATAGTAAGGGAAATAGAAGCAAAAAATAATTATTGTGATTATCTCAAGTTAGAAAGATTTTGCATAGCAAAAAATATAAATAAGAAAATTCAAAAGACAACCTACTGAATGGGAGAAAATATTCACACAATATATAACTGATAAGGGGATAATGTTCAAAATATGTTGCAAAGTACAAAATTCAACAATAGAAAAACAAATGAACCAATTAATAAATGGGCAGCAGATATGAACAGACCATTCACACAAGAGGATATCCAGAAGACCATAGATAAATGACAAAATGTTTATTATTGCTTCCAATAAGAAAGATGCATATTAAAACCACACCTGCGAGAATGGCACATATCAAACACTCCCACCAACAAGTGATGAAGAGGATGCAGAGAAAGATGAGCCCTATTGCCCTGTTGGTGGGAATGTATATTGAGGCAGCAATTGTGGTAAGCGATTTGGATTCATTTTATTTTTTTTTATTTTTTATTTTTTTAAAGATTTATTTATTTATGCATACAAGCTGGGGTGTAGGTGAGAGATGTGGGGCGACGAGAGGGTTCACCAGAAACAGAGTGAGGAGCAGAACAGGCAGATTGACGGAAATACAATGCTGAGGGGAGCAGCGGGCAAGGCAGGAGAGGTCTGCCGCACCATGTGGGAATCTTCTAGGCCTGGGGTTGAACTCACGTCAACGCTGCCGTCAGCTCCACAGCGTAGCACTTAACTGCTGCGCCACCAGGGAGGCCCTGATTTGGATTCATTTTAAAAAGACTAAAAGTGGAAGTACCACATGACCCAGCAATCCCACTCTTAGATTTATAGTCAAAAAAACATGAAGCCATCAATGCAAAAAATTGCATGCTCTACAAAATTTATTGCAGCATTATTTACAGTAGCTAGCATGTGGGAGCAGCCTCAGTGCCCATCAACAGATGATTAGATCCCGAAGATGTGGCATATCCACACTATGGCATACTATTCAGCAATAAGGAATGAGAAAATGTTGCCATTTACTGCAAAATGGAGAGTTTGAGGGAATTATATGCAGTAAAGCAGTCAGAATGGCAAAAACAAATACTGTACATTTACGCAATGGAAGTTTTAACAAAGTAAAATACTTACAAAAAAACTAGTGGACATTAATAAACTCAACCTCAGGACCTGAGGTTGAAAGGGAGAGGGTGGAAGATAAGAACAAGGGGTTATAAGAAAATACAAGAGAAACTTCTCAAATGTCTGTCAGTGTATCCACTTCAGGTTCAGATTCTAAATCTCCTTGTCCTTAATTCCATACTTCATAGTTGACAACTTTCAGAATAGGGACACAAATTCTGAATTTCTCTTCCTTTAAGATACATGGGACTCTAAAGGAAATGCTCTGTTCTGTTGAAGAAAAGCAATGTAGATAACCAGTTACTCCCTCCTTTCTGTGAGTCACCAAATCCTGCCAATTTTTCCTTCAAAGTGTCTTTCTTTCATGCCTTTCTTCCTTCTCCATTGGCTCAGACTTTCTCATCTCTCATTCAGCTGTGCAGCAACTCCCTTGTTGGTCCTCCTGCCTTCAGTGTCCTTCCCAGTCATGTTCCACTTTAAATCCTTGGTAGCTCCTATGTGCCAGTGGGAGAAACCCAAGTGTTTGTAGATTGAGATACAGGTCCCCAACATCTGTATTCATCCATGTTAATCTCATATATCACTGCCTGATATAAAATCTTAACCCTTGTTAGTGTAATCTGTTTTATTTTTTCCCCAAAGAAATTTATGCTTTTCAGCCTAGAATCCTCTACTATGCCTCTCATAAGAATCTCCCACTTTCTCTCTGCCAGTTTGGCACAGCTCAATTCTTACCATCTCTGTGAAATACTTTTTCACTGCACTAATTTAAAACTATCTCTGGTGAGCTTCGATAGCATTTAGTGTTTGTATTACTCCTCAGCACTTCTCAATCACCTGCAATGTTATGAGATCTCTTCGTCTCTTTCTCTTTCCCACCTGCTATGGCTCCCTCCCATTCTCTCCTTCTTTCCCCTCCTTCATTTGTTCTCTCCCCAAGGGCAGATATTTTATCTTTTATTGTATCCGTTACACACAGAAGTGGTCCTATACTATTTGCTGAATGTTGAATATAGTTTTTATTAGATCAAAGAGTACTGTACTGTCAACAGACAACACTCTTCCATCAGATGAAGAACACTGTAATGACTTATTTGCTTCTATCCTTTATATTTTATTACTTAGAATAGAATATAAACTATTCTTTTAAAAAATTTTTTGTTGTTATTTATATCTTTTACATTTTGTATTCCCCTTGGGTAACCCACCACCAATACTAATTCACCCATGACCCATCTCCGAGGTCCCTTGTGTCCTTTTCTACTCCATTTTGTGCCCTTATCCTCCCTCTCCCAGAACATAAACTATTCTTGACCACACAATAAAATGCAAGTAGGAGACAAAAGAAGGAGAGCTATTGAATTCCCTCCTTGTGCTTCAAGGCACATTCTTTTGATTGAATGCATTGTAAACAACAAGGAGTGTGAATTTAATCTACAATGATCCATTTCGGGCCTCCCCAGTGGTGCAGGGGTTAAGTCTCAGTGCTACCAAGCTATCACCAGCCTTTGAGGCATGAGTCATGAGTTCTGATCCCCAGTCAGGGAGCTTCCCACATGGCACAGCAGACCTCTCCTGTCTCACCTGCTGCTCCCCTCAGCAGTGTACTTCAGCCAATCTGCCTGTTCCGCTGCTCCCCACTCTGTCTCTGGTGACTCCTCTCACTCCTGCATCTCTGGCCTAGACCCCAGTTCTTGTATGCATAAATAAATAAATCTTTAAAAAAATAAAAACCAGAACGATCCATTTTATCCTTACAGAATATAATTTATAATGCACTTTGGCTGTTGTTTGAAGCTTTTTAATACATTACATTTGTTACTTGCTACAGTCACATGAGTATCTAATGGGAACAGAATTTTCAGAAGAGGGTTGTTGAAACCAAGCAAGGTCTAGAGAGAGATTTCTCAAGAGCGGTCTGGAGACAATTAAATGTAGTGTGTATAAGAATATTTCTTGGAACATTGAAAAAAGGCAACTCCTGGGCCAGGTGATTCAGTGTCACCTCAGCTCTACATTTCTCCCTTAAAATGGGAATAATAATGTCCCCATTTATTTAATTGATTTGTGAAGATGAACATAGATATTACATAGATGCAGATTGTTTAGCATAATGTCTAAGACTTAATAAGCATTTGCTAATTGCTAAGACAGGATGGATTATGAGAGCTGTAATAGGCAGCTAGGATGGAAAGACATGGACGGAAGGAGGAAAATATTTATACATACAACAAATATTTATTGCGTTCCCAGGTGCCAGTCACAGACTTTATTTACAACTAGAATTGATGAGACATTGAAAAAGGAATGAGAACTGTAGAGAATTAGTTTGGAGAAAAAAAAAGTAAAAGTCAATGCATTATTGATAAAATGAACAAATATCTGTAGTACAGGACAGGAGAGGAAAGTAAAATGGCAGTTAGTGATACTTGATAAGAGCAATGGCTGAGCACTCACTAAATTAAACAAGTGTCCAACACCTTAGAAGAAGCCAGGGGAAAATAAAGGAAGAAAGAGACATGAGGGCCTTCCTGGTGGCGCAAGGGGTTAAGTACTAGTACTATGAAGCTATCCCCAGCCACAGCAGCACAAGTTTGATCCTTGGTCAGGAAGCTGACCCACATGGCGCAGCAGACCCCTCCTGTCTCACCCGCTGCTCCCCTCAGCAGTGTATTTCAGTCCATCTGCCTGTTCCGCTCCCCACTCTGTCTCTGGTGAATCCTCTCACCCCACTCCCACCCCCAGCTCTGGCTTATACCCCAGCTCTTGTATGCATAAATAAATAAATCTTAGAGAGAGAGAGAGAAAGGGAGAGAGGGAGGGAGGGAAGGAAGAAGGAAGGAAGGAAGGAAGGAAGGAAGGAAGGAAGGAAGGAAGGAAGGAAGGAAGGAAGGAGGGAGAGAGACATGAGACTCTTAAATATTACTTCTAGTTTGCTGGATCATTCCAGGCAATACAGAATACTTAAATCCATCACACTTCTACTCTATCTTTCCTTCTCCAAGAGGACATGTGAATTCACTTGCATGGTATTTTGAAGGTCAGGTGTCATAAGTTAGAATGCAGCGATGATTTACATGCGTTTCCTACATTGTGGTGCCTCCTCAGGGTTGAATTTACCATCCTTAGAAATAGACACTCGGGTCATTGTAGTCTGTTGACATCAAAGTGAAAGTTGGATCAACCACATTCAATGACTGTTACTACAGAAAGAAGAAATTCCTCCATCCGCCTATTCTTGTGGTAAGGAATCATGAATTTCCTCAACTGTACTTCAATTTGTAACTATTTCCATTGTGGGTTTATGAAAACCTGCCCTTAAACTGAAAAAAGAAAAAAAAGTTTCCTGCGAAAAGGACATTTCATGTTCTAATTAATGGTTAAAGGATAATCCAGAGTAAATAGTATGTTTTTTTTTTCTAAATGCCTATACCTAGTTGACCAAAAAAGTTGGTTTTCAATTGCTTATATGAATGATCATTCTATTATATAAAAATATTTATGTCTCCTCTTATGTTTGAAACCTGAGCTATGCTTCAAATTCATGAAGTGTGCTGGCTTCACTATAGAAGGCAAGAGATTACTAGCTTATAAAAGATTCTAGAAAAAGATAGATTCAATATAAATAAATAAAATGAGCTCCAAAGGACAAGTTAAAGCTGTAATGTTTTTCTTTTAGACAAGGATATTATACTATTTGTCCGTAAAAACCTCCAATCAACATTAAGAGCGATTTAAATTTCCTTGGGTTAACCTGCCAAGAAGCCCACTTTATTCTCCTGTTTTCATTGCAAATTAGAGCCCACATGCAATCATAACAATCTATTTTTTCCGTAGCATATGGTTTCTTTGCAAACTTCAAAAGCAGCTTTGTTTGTATTCTGAAGATGCTTTGGAATTTGTCACATGGAGATGCTGTGCAAAAATTGGTCAAGTCCACTTTTTTTTTTCAAGATTTATTTATTTATGCATACAAGCTGGGGTATAGGCCAGAGGTGTGGGGTGGTGAGAGGATTCACCAGAGACAGAGTGGGGAGCAGAACAGGCAGATAGACTGAAGTACACTGCTGAGGAGAGCAGCGGGAGAGGCAGGAGAGGTCTGCTGTGCCATGTGGGAATCTCCCTGGCCAGGTATTGAACTCGTGCTGCAGTGGCTCTGGATAGTTACGTAGTGCTGCACTTAACCTTTTGTGCCACCAAGGAGGCTCTAAGTCTACTTTTTATGGAAGGTTTGTGATTTTTTTGGCTTGGTGCTTGATTTGGAAAATGTATATGTTTTATGAGAAAATGTTATAAATTTCTTAATTGGTCACATGAAAAGACAAACTATTTTAAATTCCATATTTTGCTACACCAATGAACTGAAAGAATCTCATTTTAAAAGATCAAAGTCTAGGGGCCTCCCTGGTGGTGCAGGGGTTACAGACTCAGCTATTCCCAGTCACTGTGGCATGAGTTCCATCCCAGGCCAGGGAGCTGACCCACATGGCGCAACAGACCTCTCCTGTCTCGCCCAGTGCTCCACTGATCAGTGTATTTTGGTCAGTCTGCATGTTCTGCTCCCCACTCTGTCTCTGGTAAATCCTCTTACCACCTCCCCCCACCTCTGGCATAGATTCCAGTTCTTGTAGGCATAGATAAACAAAAATAAATCTTAAAAAAAAAAATCAAAGACCAAAAAAGTCACTGCTTTATGAATGTCCTTTCTCTATATGCATCACAAAGACAAAAGCAGCTATCGCCAGGTTATTTGTGAACAAAATTTCAGATTTTCCTATTTTGCCTATAAAAGTTATTCTGAATTCAGGTCAAATGGAGTTACCCTAAATCTTTCTCAGTTAGAATAATGTAGTATCATGGGCACTTTTAAGAAAATTCAAAACCACATTTGGGTTGCTAAAAAAGTCAAATCTTTTGAATGTTTCATCCCCTAATGTCAGAAAGTTCTTTTAAAAGTTACTGTCTTAAGAAGAAAAACAATTATCAGACTGTTAGTTTCACCTGCTTCTCTCTTCTGTTAAATTATATATATATTATATCCATATTAATATTTATATTTCAAATAACATGCATTTATAAAAATGATTTCTGTTTACTAAACTATGACTCCATGCATTTACCTGCTACTCCTCTCATCTGTGTGTCTATGTAGAGAAAGATGTCAAGAAAAGATGTTGAACTAATGTTAATGATCATTACTTTGAGATAATTTTGTTGATTTTTTTATAGTACTTTTCTATATTACTTAAAATTTTAAACTAATGAACCATTAAATATTGAGATAGCAAAACCTTTACTTTAAAACATGTGAAAATGGAAAAAATGCATTTGGTAGCCACAATCTTTGCACTTATTTTTGCCAGTGGAACACCCCAGAGGAATTAGATAATGCACCTCATGTGCCAATTCCTGAATAATTAAATAAAAATGTCTGTAATATACATGGGTGTACACATGAGTCAGAATAATGATAGATAAGGTCTATCATTCATTTCTTCAGCAGGGAATTCAGCACTTGGGTGTCACATATGTTCAATTTCCATCCTACCAGTTGGAAACAAGCTCTGAATTGTGCTGATAAAAGCAGAATTCATGATTAGTAAAGGAAAAAGAAGAGAATACCTTTTGTTTAAGTAAAATGGAGAACCAAGAAATATAGAAAACTATATTTCTGGTTATGGTATCTACATACTCACAAAACAGACTTTTAATGTTGTTTTTAATATTAAAAAGCAAGTTTATAAAGATGTAAGCAGTACTTTTTGTAAGCATTCTTAACAAGGCTTATATTTTTCTAGAGAGAGATGTCTGAAGAGTCTTTGGTATCTCTTTCATTTCTGTGGAAGGAAGATATTTCAGGGTGGTGTGTGAAGTAAACACAGAAAGAAACAGGTCTGGTTAAGGCACTGGGCGGCAAGTTGAGGGCTAGATAACCACAATGAGGAGATGCTAGTTCTTTTGCCAGCTTTATTTTGAATTTGGCTTATTTCATTATCAACTTGATACATCTAAGTATGCATGAGAAGACTTAAAAAAATGTAGATCTTTTCTAACTGTACCGGGTATCTTCATTTGGCTAAAATTATCAAAATTCTAGGGATCATCAATGACATGACTGCCCTTGTCTTGGTTGTTTTGCTTTGCCCAGTATCCACTCCTGTGTCCCCTAATGGCCCTTCACATTTTTTTTAAGGATTTATTTATTTATGCATACAAGAACTGGGGTGTAGGCCAGAGGTGTGGAGTGGTGAGAGGATTTACCAGAGGCAGAGTGGGCAGCAGACAGGCAGATTGACTGAAGCACACTGCTGAGGGGAGCAGTGGGCGAGACAGGAGAGGTCTGTTGTGCCATATCGGAATCTCTCTGGGATCGAACTCGTGCTACAGTGGCTGCAGATAGCCTTGTAGGCTGTGGCTTAACCTGTTGCGCCACCAGGGAGGCCCCTGGCTCTTCTTTTTTTCTGTGGAGTAGGAACAGGTGATTCTCATGCCCATGCTGGTGAGGCCAGCTCTAGGGCATGTCCCTGGCTTACATCAAGGGTGCTGTTCCCAGCTAGCTATGGGATCTCTGCAAAGCTTGGTTTCACTGCCCTCCTAGAGAGAGCTAAAGTTAAACTTTTTTTCTTGTTTGGTCTAGCATGATGGGTCCCAATATTTGCCTCTCAGAACCCTGTGTGATGCACTGCCCTCAAGGAACTTATAAACTCAATAGTGAGGGAGATGAGACAAGTCCAAAAATAACATTAAGTGCCCTACAGGAGCTTCACATGCTTAGGACTGTGTCTACACAGCATAAAATGAAGTGGCCATCTGGCGTGCATCCAGTCGCTTTAACAAATTTGGCAGCCCATTGAATACTTAAGGCTTCAAAGTCAATCGTAAGATCTCTGGAGAAGGGAATTCCACAATTTTCGCTGGTAACTCACTATGGATTGCTTCATATTCACTAGTAGTAGAGAAGTAGAGTAGGCTGTTCCTCTTCATCTCTCTTGGTTCCAAAGAAACTTGTCAGTTTAAAGTTGGGATTATGGACTAAGTAATGACAGAAACCCCATTACCAATGGCTTCTAGCTTTGTTTCTCAGTTCAATTCATGTTGATGCCTTCTGTCTCTAAGCCTCCTGTGCTCCATACTGTGCTTGATTATAGAATGATTGCTTTATTATAGAATGATTGCTGCTCATGGCAATGATCTGCATCCGTGTTTATCTCCTCCAGGGCAGGAGCGGTAATAGACTCATTTTTCTGACTCTGGAATCTGTACCATATCCAATTTCACTGTGTTTAGTATTGTGCTAATTGTATATCATAATTATTAAAGAGGTTAAAATCATTGCCCATGTGCCTCACTCTGGCCCTGTTGGAAGGTACTACCTCTTGTGTCTGTGTTGAAATGATAAATGAAGTGAAGTTTGTCTCTACATCTTTTTCTTTTTTTTTGATCTCTTTCTGCCCCAACTCTTTCTCTTCATACCTTCCCAACAGTAGTGGATTAGGCAGCTCTAAGCACCAACCAGCAATGTTCTATCTTTACCTGGCTACACAAGTGGCAGAGAGGACTGCTGTGCCTGGAGGGAAGCTCCCTGACCTGTGATGGAACTTGTGCTGCAGTGGCTGCCGATAGCTTCACAGTGCTGAGACTTAACCCCTTGTGTCAGGGAGGCCCTAATGATGATTTTTAAACTGTACACAAAAATTTTAATGTACCCTTCTGCATGTGTGTTGCAGTTCACTACCAATGCAAGTGACATAGAGAACTTTTAAATTTTTAGAAGTCAAGCCCTACATACACAAGATTTCTCTCAGAATGAGAGCTAACACTGCTTTAGTATGTTTTAAGTTTTTAGAGTCAAGAGTGAGGCACTGAGTGTGTTAAACACCAAGATGACACAAAAAGCGGTGCTGTCAGATGGCTTAGAAGGGAAGAGGCAGAAGTCAGTGAGGTCATTTAAGGATTCATTTCAACAGCCCTGATGAGAGATGGTGAAGACTTGGGGCAATGAAGAGGACAGGAAAACATCAAACAGACATTTTGGAGGAAAAGCAGACATTTGGAGGGAGGAGTTAGTGACTGACGCAAAAGAGGAGAAATAAGACCAGATAAGACTTTAGAGCTCTAGGAATAGAAATGATTAAAAATATCATGGTAAAATACACATAAATTAAAATTGACTATTTTACCTAGTTTTTTTTTTAAAGATTTATTTATTTATGCATACAAGCTGGGGTACAGGCCAGAGGTGTGGGGTGGTGAGAGGCTTCACCAGAGACAGAGTGGGGAGCAGAACAGGCAGATCAGAAACACACTGCTGAGGGGAGCAGCGGGCGAGGCAGGAGAGGTCTGCCGCACCATGTGGGTTTCTCCCCAGCTGGGCGTCGAACTCACGTCACCGAGGCCAACAGCTCCACAGCGCAGCGCTTAACCGCTGTGCCACCAGGGAGGCCTATTTTACCCACTTTTTAAAATGTATAAGTCACTGCGATATACTTCATGGCACAGAATATATTCATATTGTGCAACCATCTCCACTATCCATCCCCAGGACTTTTTCATCATCCCAAACTGAAACTCTGCTCCCACAAAACACTGACACCCCATCACCCCATGTCCTGAACGATTGATAACCACTGTTATTTCTGTCTCTATGGGTTTGTCTTTTCTAGATATCTCACACAGTGGAATCATACAATATCTGTTCTTTCATGTCTGGCTTATTTTGACAAGCTTGTTTTCAAAATAGAAATGATTTTGCTGTACCTCACCTCCATTAGAAGTCATTTAAGATAAAATTGCATTTTAAAAATTGCCCCAAAGTACATACATGGTTAAATTAAAAAATATATGGATCTTGTTTTTCTGATTGCAAATTTCTGGATAATCGAGGTAGAGGCAGAAGTCAGTGAGGTTATTTAAGGATTCATTTCAACAGCTCTGATGAGAGATGGTGAAAACATGGGGCAATGAAGAAGACAGGAAAACATAAAACAGACATCTGGGCTGTGGGTAGGTATGTAAAAGGGGTTACTCTCACCTACTGGGTATCTTCTGTCCCCCAGGAGGCCTCCCAACACCCCAAATACTTCATTTTTAGGTAGCTCTCAAATTCCCTCCAGATTTAAATCTGTTTCTCCTATTCCCTTTGATCACTGTGTGACAAGTGTGGATGGTGACAAATGGCTGGTATGCAATTTTAGATAATATACTCATGTTTTGATCAAGTCTTTTGTTTTTGTTTTTGTTTTTAAATAGATCTCCTAGAGACAATGTACAACTGGAAACTTCAGGAGAGAAGCAAGCTGATGAAGAAAGAGGTGAGACTCATGTGGCCAGGGCAGATGTGGGGCTCTCTCCAACCTCCTGGACAGAGGAACACCTAGTTGGCTGACAGTCCCCATACACCCAGGTAAAGGTGGATGGTGCACTGGTGTGGCATGAAGCAGAGAGTGGAGGAAGAGGTTCTCATAGTACGGAATCCCTACTGTTGGGCTAGAAAGGGCCTTGGGGATTCCCTACTCTGATTCAGAGCATGGGCTTAGAAATGAGAGGGCCTGGGTTTAAGCTGGCTCCAGTACTGTTTGACCTTGGGCAAGTCATTTGGTCTTTTCTGTGCTTCAGTTTCCTTATGGAGTACCCACCAAATGGTATCTGCCTCATAGGACTGCTGTAGGATTAAATAAAACAGTGTGAAAAAGGTATGTGAGATTAGTTTTAGTATGTCCTAAACACTAAATCTACATTAGCCATCCATTTTACTCTTGAAAAAAACCGAGGCACAGAGATCCTGCACTGGCCACTCATGTACAGTCAGGGAAGAAGCAGGGTAATTAGAAAGTTTATATGCTCATTAGCTCTCTGGGTTTCTTGAAAGCAGGAGGAGGGGAGAAAACCACATATAATCAAGACTCTCTCTGTCCAGGCCTGAGGGAGAAAATATAACCTGATGCTCAATGTGCCATTTTATTTTCCCACAATAGAAAGAAGGGAGGTCAAGCAAAGGAAGGAGGGTTGCTTGTGATGGAGTGGCTGCCAGAGACGCCCCTCCCTCCTCGCTCACACCCTGCCTGTCACTCCACCATTTTTTTCTTTAGAAAAAGACTTTGGTTAAAGTGTAAATGCCCCTCAAGCGGGGTTATATATTAACCTCCTGTATTTAGTTATCCATTGCGGTATAACAAATCACCCCAAAACTTAGTGGCTCAAAGCAACAACAATCATTTATTAAACCCCTTGGTTTCTGTGGTTCAGGAATTCAGGGGCCTGGCTGGGAGTTCTTGCTCCAGGTCTTTCACCAGCCAGGTGTCAGCTAGGCTGCAGCAGCATGACGGCGGGTGAGTCTGATGGATAGCTCCCACAATGCTTCCCTCACAGAGCGAACGGGTCAGCCACTCCAGTTGGGGCTCTCTAGGCAGCGCTTTTGGGTGTCCTCATGACATGACTACTGTCGCCTTCCAAATAAACAGTCCAAGAAACCAAGGTCTGTAGCTGATGCCTTTATGGTCATCAGCTGAAATTGTCACTCTGGAATGTTCTGCCAATCACACAGGCCAGCTCTGATTCCATGTGGGAGTGGATTATATCCTGTGTGAAGATGAGGAAGCAAGGGGCTTGGTGTTGGCTGTCAACCGTACCTTACTCCAAGCCTAGCTATGAGTTAACCTAGGAACAGGAGAAACAGGGATGAGGGGCTCTGGAGGGAGGTCTTAAACTGGCCCTTATGGGTGAGGCAGGAAGACAGGAAAGTAAGGATCATCCACCTTTCCCTGTCCTAACAGAGGGCCTGAGAGGCCTTGTGAATCCTGAAGATACCATCCCTGAAGGAAGCTGCTGACCTCAGCAGCACAAGCTTGCTTTAAAATATAGAGAAACCAAGCAATACATGAACTAAAAACTAAAATGAACTTTTAGACTATCAGACCAAATTAATGGTTCCCAGAGGGGAGATGGGGTAGGCAAATGGCACAAAAAGGGTCAATTTGTATGGTGAAGGAGAGAATTGGTGAAATCTAATGTAGTATTTACAGATGTTTATTTGTAATGATGCCCATCTGAAATCTATATGTTATAATGCAATGTTACTCAATAAAGAATTATTAAAAACACAACAAAAATATAGAAAAAATGATTCTTAATTTTAAACAAGTTGGATACCACCTTGAAAATCTTGACAAATATTGTGATAACCACTGTCATCTGGTCGGCCTGCAGTTTTAGATACCAACTTACTGTGTGCATAGCAAGTCAGTCTTTCCATGTCTTACTGTCTGTCTCAGGAATGGGTTTGACACTGTTAATTCATTTGTGGTGTTTTGAATATCAGGTTCATCATTATAAATGCTCAGTATATTTATTTTCACATATTATTATTTTGCTTTAAAATGTTCATTATTCTGCTTAAAAGATAGTAGAAAGAGCCTCATAGATGCATTAATCAACACATTTACTTGCTCATTTTTCTTTTAATTTTAGTTTTCAAAAATACCCAAAGGCTACATTCATTACAGGGTAATGGGCTACAAAATCTTATTTAATTGCAATGAACATGTTATTAGAGTCACAGAAAAGAAAATGTGTATATATATATATTATATATTTTATGTATTTATATATATTTATATATATAATTATGTGAACTTTTATCAATTTAAAAGAATCAAGGTAATTTCTGGTAATAGGCAAGAGCGTGCTCCCTCTCTTCCTTTCCGCTCTCTCTCCCTCCCTCCTGCTTCTTCATCTAGCCCCACAGATCTAGAGAAAGTAGGAGATCCCTGGCTAGAGCACTTTCGATATTCAGAGGCTTTGGAGTTGGGTGCCTGAGAATTTGTGGGAGATGGATGTATCTTAAGCACTTCTGGCTTGATCAATTCTGAAACGAGACTTTAGGGTGACTCACCAACAGCAATTTCCATAGTCTTCCTCCTCTGTAGACTGAGAATGCTCAGCAGGTGGGTTGTGCTGGTGGCCCTCGGACCATGAGCGGGCCCGCGCTCCATGAGTTATTCTGGTGCATTTCTGACCTACCTCAAAGATAATGTGAGCATTTTTTTTGAGGTGACTAACTATGACTTGACACTGATGATTTTATTTATGATTCTAGAATTATAAAAATATTTTAATAAGATTTCCCCCATAATTTAAAAAGTGATAATTAAAAGTAGATCAAACATAAATTCAGGAACATGTAATACATCCCAATTTTTCTAACAGATCCGGGTACCATTATATATGTAACTATTTTTAATTCAATCTAAGATGATTACTTCAAACTGGATTCTCCTGCTGTCTATTTCTGGCTCCTCAGGGATCCTGTGAAAAATCTGAGCAAATTCCTTGCTGATTGGGGAGATATTAGACTGCAACATATGGTCCACACATGTGATTAGTATTCCTCTAAGGAAAAATGCAGAGGATTATATTTAGAATACAGGGTTTGTGTTCAGTGGTTCTGGATGGCCCAAGGGATTATTAGATTCTTCTTGTGGAATTTACTATAGTTAAAAGATGAATCCAGAATTCTGACAGTTGGTGTGGAGATTGGAGCCCATCCTTAAGTTTTTGCAAGTATGAGGCCTACCAAATTTTCACTGTTATGTAGTTTCTTGAAAGCTATTCACACTTTAAGATTTTTAAGTTTCAGGGTCTTAGTGGCATGTTTTACAAGAATGGATACTTTCTGAAGTAAAAAATCAATGATTCATGAATAATATGTAATTGGCCCTCCAAATAAAATGGGTTGACACTATATTAGCATTGCTAGTTTTATATCCACCTTAAATGAGATAACTCTAATTTCATGACCTCTTGTTCTGATGTTTCATGACATATTTGATGGAGACTTAGAAAATGAAACATGAATTCTCATCAAATTCAGACTCATGTCTTGGTCCTGGGAAGTCATGTGTTCATAAGTCAGGATTACTTGCTGTGTCCAAGGCTTGGCTGATTTGAGCATGTCAGAAGCTCAGAATTTAAGCATCACATAGTTCCATTTCTGTATTCTGGTAAAATATCCTAAGCTACAAGATGAACCCCATGTTTTATATGCATCCAACTTAAACCACTAAGTCCTGAAGAATGTAAAGGTTTTAATTGCCTATACTTGGCCTTTTCAGTTGCATATCTTACTCTCAATTTAAAATAAATATTCCCTGCCAATTTACCTCTCTAATAAATTGATTCAGGTCCCCAATACCTGACTGCTGTCACTTTATGACACCTACTTCTCATTTTCTTTTTCTTTTTTAAGATTTATTTATTTGTGCATACAAGCTGGGATGTAGGCCAGAAGTGTGGGGTGGTGAAAGGGTTCACCAGAGACAATGGGGAGCAGAACAGGCAGATCCACTGAAGTACACTGCTGAGGGGAGCAGTGGGCGAGAGAGGAGAGGTCGACTGTGTCATGTGGGAATCTCCCTGGAGGGGGATGGAACTCGTGCTGCAGTGGCTCTAGATAGCTTCATAGAGCTGCGCTTAACCTGTTGTGCCACCAGGGAGGCCCCTACTTCTCATTTTCAGTCATTGGGTGAGAATGCTTGGGAAGTACAATCTTTTTCATTCTCCTATGCTAATCTCATTCTAAATTCTTTTATTTTTATCTTCAAGTTCTTGGGCACACTTTTCATATTCCTCTCCTTTGCCATCACACAGGAAGCTTTGGTTATAGCAATTTTGCCATGATCCAGTGTCCTTCCTATCCATTTTAGTCGTGTCGCCAGGGATTCTTCATGAGCCCTCTCCTCTTCTCTCTAATTTGTGCTGCTGCCCTACACTCTAAGCATTCCACAGCAAGCTTAAACATTTGATCTCATCCTCAAGGACCAGCTCTCATAAGAATGTACTTTACTTATCCTGCCTGATTTCCCGCTACTGCTCCCAAACCCTTCTAATTTGGTCAGATTAATTGCCTTGTATCTTTTGTTCATATTTAGCATTTGTGTTTGCTTGTGTTTATTTTTTCAGAGATTTTTTTCTTCCGAAATATTCCTTTTCCAATCTTATTAGTCTCTATTTTCTGACTTTTTATGACCCCACTTCCTAACAGATTTTTTTCTCGCACTTAAATTCAACAAAAACGGATCAAACCATAAAAATGTGCTCACACTCTGATCTAGTCATATTATTTCTAGATCTGTATCTTAAACAATTAACAACAGAGAAAGCTCTTGTGCACAGTTTTCTCTCCCACCCAACATTATTTATGATAATATTGAAAAATTGGAAACTATATATCCAGTAACAGAACTGGAAAATCACTATGGAAATTTTGCATGCACAAAATGAACATTATTTGAAATTACATGAAATGTTTTTTAAAATATAAAGCTACCTAAACAATAGAAACAGAATATTGTAATAGTAAAAAGAGATAATTTACCATTAAATAAATTAATGATAAAAGAAATCCACACACACTTACAAGTTTCTATGTAAGTAAATTCGAAATTTTGTTTAAAAGAACATCTCTTAAATATCTATGACATTTTAATTACATATCATTTAATCCTCATAACATGCCAGTGAGGCAGTTAGTATTACCTCCATTTTTCAGATTAAAAAAAATAGACTGGGAGAAGTTAAATAATTTTCTGAGTATCACACAGCTTGGAAATGATAAGCTCATGACTTTTACCTGATTTTGCTGCATGATAATTTAAAGCAAATTTAAACATGTCTTTATTCTTAAAACAATGTCTCTCAAATTGAGGACTTGGTTATTAAATGACACAATTATTCTAAACCTTAAAAAGTAGAGGGCAAAAGAAAGAGAGAGAGAGAAAGTCAATTCTGGAATTATTTACACTGGATTTATTCTCAAAGAGTAAGTAGGAACAACCTAGACATTAATGACAAAGCCCATCCTGGTGGACAGGGCCCTTTCTCCGAGTTCTGGTTCACCAGATTTTTAACCTAATGTTTACAAGTCTCAGGGGGCAATGATAAAACTGCTTGAGCAATTGAATGGTTTGGTTACCTACTTGACCTGTTCAAAGTTAGAAAGAAGATTTGATGTTACCATCTTTCTGGAGACCAGCAGTTCAGCTTGGTACTTCATGACACTTCTGTTTCAGATAATCTTTCATTTTTCCAAAGACAGTTGGTTCTTGAAACTCAGGTTTGTTTCTGGAGTGGCAGAGGACCCTGTAGGTCTTGTCCATATATAGATCATAAGAAGCTATGAGATTATGGCAATCTTTGGCTATAAGAAATACTTCAATCTGCATGGAATCTTGTAAAAATAATGTTGGCCAAAAGTTAATTTTATTGAATTCATGGAACTGGTAGCCATCCCAGAAGGGGTATTTCTGAGATCCATACATTTCCTCTGAGATTTATAAGCATGGTTACCTGATTGAAGAGGATAGAAGATGTTGTTTTTAAGTTTCTTTCATGCTTTTTAAGTGACATAGGATGGTGTAGGCATGATGGAGGAAGTGCTAGTGAGAATTTGGATGTCGCAGTGATTTTGGTTGTTAGGTTAACCTTTGTCTCTACCCAAACTCTACTGTGCTTTTTAGAGCCTATGGGTAAGTGATGCCATTAGTCAAAATGTTCATGCCTAAGACAACTCAAAATTTATTTCACATTGCTGAGAGCAGAAAAAAGTTTAGTGATCAATTTAGTTACTTCCCAAGCACCAGCAGATTATTTCCAGAAAAGTCATCGGGGTGGTATGAATTGGAGTGGTATTGCTTGGAGAGTCCTTGTTGCTAGTGACTAGGACAGGGAAGGAAAGAGTACCTATCTTTTGTATGAGAAAAGAGTGGAGGTGAGAGGAGTGACTTTTATGCACTGCCAATTCTAATTAAGGCAAAAGAGAATGGAGTTGTCTCCATCTTCCTCTGCATGCAATTCAGGCTTCATATTGCATTATTTTGACTTTTTGCCTTGAAGTGTGTTAGATATTATGTATTTTAACTTGAGATCCACTGTGCAAAAATTTCTGTGGTGGGGGTGTACTGGGGAAATTTTTAATTCTTCAGATATGGTCCTAGGTTTTGTATCTCCCTTGGGGTAGCATTTGTTTGGTTAGAAGTGAGTTTTGTGAAATCCTTTCTTTGATAAAGAGTGAGAAGTCCAAGATTAGGAGTGCTTCATGTCCACCAGTCATTTTAGCATTGTTACCAACTCCTTGTTAAATAATTCAGTTGTGTGGTATTTGCTAATGTGATATCAAAATCCCAAACAATTTTAAAAATTAAAATTCTTAATGCTAACAGCTTCAGGGGACAGGAAATGCAGAAATTAGCAAAGGTACATGGAATGACTAAGCACATTTACCAACTCTTCTGTCTAAAACTCCATGGCAGCGAAGAGTGGCCCACTGGATCTTTTTCTTTTTTATTTAAGATTTATTTTTATTTATTTATGCATACAAGAACTGGGGTGCTGGCCAAATGTGTGGGGGGTGAGAGGATTCACCAGAGACAGAGCTGGGAGCAGAACAGGTGGATCTACTGAAATACACTGCTGAGGGGAGTAGTGGGCAAGGCAGGAGAGGTCTGCTGTGCCATGTGGGAATCTCCCTGTCCGGGTATCGAACTCATGCTGCAGTGGAGTGGCTGGTGATAGCTGGATAGAGCTGAGACTTTAACCCCTGCACTACCAGGGAGGTCCTGAAATTTTTTCTTTATTTCTTTTCAAAAATGCTTATAAACCTACCTAAAACCTCTTCTTATTATGAAAATGTGAAAAACAAATAGATATTTTAAACTTGAGACTTCTTTCATTTAGGTGATTTTCAAGCTGGATATGTAGTGATTCAACTTGGACATTTTCTTAGCTTATGTTTTCTCAAAAAGAATTCAGTTTTTTATTTTTGTTGTATATCAGATGAGCCAAGTACAGGTTACATGCCTAAATATGCTGCATAGTTATTCTACTATGGATAAATTTGGGGGATTTTCCTGTCATACTGGTATTACATGAATAGTATTGTTTTTAATAAAAACATGACTTTCAGCCATCACTGTACTTCCCCCTCACTAGGATATAAGCAGCATCAGATGATCTACTTAAGATGGTGAAGAAAAAACCCTATTATTCTGTCAATGACCTTTGGCAAGCAACTGCTCTCTTGAACTGCTCATGTCTCTGGAGTGTTTGACTAAGGTTTCTTCTGGTCAAGCCATCGACAATCCAAATGTCAAACAACAATGTAGTCATTTTTCATCTTGAGATAAGTGTTTCTCCAATAAGATGATCAATTAGTCTTATTCACATTACAATACACCTCTCCATGTATTTTTATGCCATACAAAGATCTCTGTAGTCCTATTACCTTCTTATTAAAAAACCTCTTCATTTAGATTTCAGGCTATTAGAACACATAATCAATCCAAACACACCTCATGTATGACCTGTGTGTATTGACATTTTCATTTTACCAATACACCCTCCAAAGGCGGTATTATGAAAAAAATCTCTATTTTCAAGGATACAAATGGTAAAGTCTTTCAGAGGAAATGTCTCACTTTGGCTAGAAATAAAAATCTGGAAATGGTCATTTTACTGAAGCAATATATTTAATTATGACTTCTTAAGACTTCCTTTTTAACTTGGATGCAAAATATTTTCTGGAATGCTATATAAGAAAAATCCCAACGTTTGTTTGCTTTTTGCTAGAAAGATACTAATGATGTCATACTGTGTTCTAGGAAAAATCTAGTGTGGAAAACATTAGGTGTATATTTTGAGAACAATTTTCAAGTATCATTACACACTACCTTTCGAAAGTTTGACTGCTGTTCTTAATTGTGTAGCTATAGCTATAACCACTGTTTCAAATGCAGCCAGATTTTATATATGAACTACTCTTTTCCCCTGGATTTCTTGTTAAAGGTGACTTCACATCTATGCAAGTTTTAAAAACTATTTTACATTACTGGTGGACAATATGTAACTCTGCCCAAAAGATACACATACGTTAGAGAGACCTATGAATGCTCTTATTTTTAGACATCTTATTTTATTTTTTAAAATTTGAAACTTTATTTTTATTTATATATATTTTTCTTTTCATTGAGATCACATTAGTTGACTACATTGTATAGGATTCTGGTATATAGTTTTTCACCCAGCACCTGTATTTTTCACACAACTCCCACCAATAAATATCTAGTTACCACCTACCAAGCTACGCCCACCTCGTTCTTTCCCTCTGGTAACCATTTTGTTGTCAGAGTATAAGGGTTTGTTTTTGATTGTTTGCCTCTTCAATTTTTTTCTTTTGTATTCCACAAATGAGTGAAATCACGTGATATTTGCCTTTCTTTTGACTTATTTCCACTTAGCATGGTCCTTCAAGGTCATCCATGTTGTCACAGATGACAAGATTTCACATTTTTTTTTCAAAGATTTATTTATTTATGCATACAACAGCTAGAGTGTAGGTCAGAGTGGGGGCAGTGAGAGGATTCACCAGAGATAGAGTGGGGAGCGGAACAGGCGGATGTACTGAAATCCACTACTGAGGGGAACAGTGGGTGAGACAGGAGAGGTCTGCTGTGCCATGTGGGCCAGCTCCCTGGCCGGGGATCAAACTCATGCTGCAGTGGCTGGTGATAGCTTGATAGCGCTGAGACTTTAACTCTTTCACCACCAGGGATGCCCAAGATTTCATGTTTAAAAAAAAATTTTTTTTTAAGACTCAATGATATTCCATTCTATATATGTACCACTTTTTTTTTAAGATTTATTTTTTATTCATTTATCCGTATAAGAACTAGGGTGTAGGCCAGAGTGTGTGTGTGTGGGGGTGGGGGGTGAGATGATGCACCAGAGAGAGAGTGGGGAGCAGAACAGGTAAATCTACTGAAATACATGCTGAGGGGAGCAGCGGGTGAGACAGCGAGGTCTGCTGGGCCATATGTGGATCAACTCCCTGGCCTGGGATCGAGAGCAAACTCAGGCTATAGAGGTGATAGCACTGAGACTTAACCCCTATGCCACCATGGAGCCCCTGTATCACTTCTTAATCTAGTCATCTATCCTTGGGCACTTGGGTTGTTCCCCTTGGCTATAGTAAATAGTGCTGCAATAAATATATGGGTGCATATTTCTTTTTGAATTAATGTTTTCATGTTCTTCAGGTAAATACCCAGAAGTGGGATTGCTAGATCATATGGAAATTCTAGAGATCATATTTTTAATTAATGAAATTTTAAAAAGGCCCTTATTGAGACTGTTCCTTGGGAGTTCAAAATAATTACAGCTCTGACTATAAACTGTTACAAATCATTTTGGAAGCACAATACAAAACATAGTAATAGGGGCCTCCCTGGTGGCGCAACGGGTTAAGTCTCAGCACTATGAAGTTATCCGTAGCCACTGCAACGTGAGTTCAATGCCTGACCAGGGAGCTTTCCACATGGTACAGCTGACTTCTCCGGCTTTGCCCACTGCTCTGTTCGGTGGCGTACTTCAGTGGATCTGCCTGTTCTGCTCCCCACTCTGTCTCTGGTGAATCCTCTCACCACCCCACACCTCTGGCCTACACCCAGTTTTTGTATGCATAAATAAATAAATCTTAAAAAAAACCCATAGTAATAAATGCACATGTGTCTGTATAAAGTGAGAGAGAGGAAAAGCAGTTTCATGTCCGGAATTAGTCCTTAATAGCACACAGAGATTTAGAATATTTAAAATATTCAAAATCACTGACTTAAAATAATAACAAAATACTTTCCCACATTTGAAAGTGAATCAGCCGCTCCAATATACATTATAAATAGAACAATCTTCACTGGTTTATTAATTCATTCTTTCTTTCCTATGACAGTCAGTGACAAGCACCTAATTTGGCCCAGGTAATATACAAGGCACTGAGATACAAAGATAAATGACAAGCTGTGCCCTCCTGGAGATTTCTTTCCTCCTGGAGTTTTAATGTTTAATTTCATTCGTGCTTTTATTAGGAAGGAAGGCAGAAGAGGAAGAAAATTACTGTCTAAAAAAGGAATGAAAGTTTGAATCAGAAGCTATTATTCAGTTTTTCTTGGGAGATTCTGAACTCATTCCATCCTTATAATAGTCTCACTTCTCCATCTGAAGTAAAATATACACACCCCCTTTTCTCTCTCACATCAAGATACAGTCATAGTGAAGAGACAAGTGCATGGGTCTGGAGTCACACAGGTATGGGCTAGACTACTGATCTGGCTACTAATTAGATTGTACATTTTTATAGCTTATTTATTAACCTTTCTGTGGATTGGTTTTCTCATTGCAGAAAGAGAATAAAAATATTGGTTGTTCCTTGTTAAAGGCTGATTCTTCCCCTCTGTAGTTCCTTGTTTTCCTTTCAGGCACTGAGCATCACTGACCTGAAAAAGAGGCTCTAAACAAAAAAATGTAAGTAATTTGAAACCTGGGAATTGTATCTTTCAAATGATGGAGCATAATCACTAATCTTGAGGTTTTATAGGACACTAGAGTAAAAATGATGTCAAGCCCCTTCCCGACTCCCCCCCCCCCATTCCTTGTTCTGGTTGTGTGTGTTTGGCACTGATCCCAGACTAAATATAGCAAGTCTTGCTCCTGGGGTCAATATAATTTCTAATCCCTAGATTGAATGAGCAAACCTTCCCAGACAAGATTTAATTCACAAATGCATTTAGGTAGACACTAGATATATCTAACAGTGCATCATCAAGTGAAAACAGCTCATCAGCATTAGCTGGGCTAACTGAAAAGAAACTTGCATTAGGAAGTCAGCAATGTTACCAACAAATCCTGCTGGGGATTGACTAAACATACTTGTTAATTGAAAAAAAAATTAAAAATAGAGTCTTAAGGGTATATTCTCCCACTGATCGTTGTACATAATTCCCCGAAGTGTTAATGGAAGCTTAGCAAGAACATCATCGGAAGAATCTACATCTTAACATCCCATGTTCATCTGTCAGTCTACACTCACAGTCTCTTGAAGGCAGGTGGGAAAGGAAAGAAAATGCCATGGAATTTTCCAGAAGAGGCGTGTGTTTCTACACTTACGAGTTTACTAGACCACAGCCTCAGCTTTAAAATGGCTAACCTGTTTGAAATCACATGTTCCCATTCCAGGACGGTAAAGTTTGCTCTTTACCTTTAGAGGATAGATTAATGGGATTTCATCTAGTTTATGCCATGAAGGTCACAATTTGAAAAGCCAAGTCCCTCTGACTTAAATGGAAATTAAAGAACTTTTATTTTGCATTGGCCAAATGACTCTGAATTCTTGGATTTCAAGCTGAGGTAGTCTTTATGTCCTCAGAATATCAGTAGAAATGAAAAGTCTTCATTTTTCCATTCACCTCGATTGAAATACACAAGCCTATATTTTCCAATTTCTTCACTAACTGAAATCAATTTCTGAAGTGGATGAACATTACTATCACAACTCAGTGTGAAAAGTCAATGAGAAAGTTAAGATTGCTATTTCTGTGGTCACTTCTAATGATTGCAATACCTGGTTTAGACTGCTTTCACAGTTGCTCTACAACCCGGACCCAAAAGAATTCTTATATTTCTATGCAACCCCTCCTAGCAAAATAGTCATTTAATCTAATTGCGACTGCATAAGCTATGCCTTAGAAATTTCTTTGATTTGTGGTTTATATTGCTTTTCTATAATACTTTAGCAAAATATCGCAAAATTAACAATTTAAAATAATTCAAGTTTGTTCTTCCAGATCTGGAAATCAGAAGTCTAATGTGGCTCTCCCTGGCATAAAATCAATGTCTTGGTAGGGCTATGTTCCTTTCTAGAGGCTTCAGGAGAAAATCTGTTACCTGATCTTTCCACCTTTCCAGCTTCTAGAGGTACTGTATACCCTGACTGGAGATTTTCAAAGCCTTCGAGAGCTGAGTAGGTCTTTCTCACATCATATTATTCTATTATTGAATCTTTTCTGTCTCCAGCTTTCACTTTTGAGGAATCTTGATATTCTAGGAAAATTTCTTTATTTTAAGGTTAGTTGACTATTTTAATGTTAATTCCATCTACACCCTGAATTCTCTTCTGCTCTATAACCTAACAGATTCACAGGTTTCAGAGATTAGAATTAGAACACTTTTGCCTACTCCAGGCAGAATAAAATCTCTCTAAAAAACAAACAACAAATAAGGGCAAACCATTTCTCTTCTCCAACAGAGTAAAATAAAAGCTCTTCTCAGCTGGTGAGATTTGTCATTTGGTTTGAGGATTGGGAGCAACTATTTTTGAATTATAAACTCCAAGTGAGCCTTGCAGGGCTAACTGAGAGTTCCCAGACTGACAATAGTCACAGACTCAGCTAAAAGAGAACTCTGAGTCCTCGGGGGTATATTTTATGTTTCAAACAGTAAATTCAGATTAAAGGACTCCTTCTTATAGGTATGTGCAGGAAAGAGTTTAAATATGTATTATTCTAGGCTGAACTGGACTGGAAAGTAGTATAAATCTTCCCTTTCCAAGCGGTCAAGTTGCAACTTTTTGCTCTTGGTGTAAAGACCTTACTGCACAGAGTGCCAGCCAAAGCCAAGTTTTGCAGAGTGGCTTTTATTGGCAGCTGAGGCATAATTAGATACTTACTATTATTATTTAGTCAATGCATCTCTTTTCCCCTTTCTGATCATTAGCTGAGGAGTCATCTTTATTTGCCCTTCTTCCTCCCACCTGTCATTTTTCCCCCCCGCTTCTGTCTTTGGCCAGTCAGGGATTCTCAATGCCTTTCAAGTGGAAAGGTGTGTCACCATTCTGTGAGATGTGTGCAAGTTTTTTTTTTTTTTAAGATTTATTTATTTATGCATACAAGAGCTGGGGTACAAGCCAAAGATGAGGGGGATGAGAGGGCTCACCAGAGACAGAGTGGGGAGGAGAACAGGCAGATTGACTGAAATACAGTGCTAAGGGGAGCAGCTGGGTAGATGGGAGAGGTCTGCTGCGCCATGTGGGACGCTTGCTGGCCGGGGATCAAACTCGTGCTGCAGTGACTGCTGATAGTGCTGAGACTTAACCCCTTGTGCCACCAGGGAGGGCAATATGTGCAACTTTTATAGTAGACCCCAATGTACCTGTGACAAACCACCAGATTGGGATTGTTTTTTTTCCCCCACTAGCTTCTTATTTTACTTCTGACCTTTTGAAAATCTGTAATATAAGGAGTCACGTCCAAGTCAGAAGAGTCAAAGACATTTACATGTCAAAGATTCTAAAGAAATCCTTTAGAAGTTGGGTTGGGAGGGGAAGCTATTCTCCCCTTCTTAGGGACTTGCAGCAAACTATTTCTACCTTCCTCCCCCTCCTAGTCCTCCACTCCACTCCACTCCATCCCTTTTAGGAACAGTGCCAAAAGGCCACCCACATGCCTAGAAACATAAAGTTTTCAATTTTTAAAGATGCTTTTATTTGTTCTTACTGATTGTGCTAAAGGAAGTTGTTGAATCTTATTCTCAAAGAGTAATGGGTCATGGGCTGATTTTAGACTCTGCTGGATGATAAAAAGAAAAGAACTCTTTATTTCATGTCTTTTATTTCATGGGCAGTGATGGCACACAGTGATTAAGATGGGCTCAATGATCCTCAGTTCCTCAAGTGTGGGCAGGCCTTAGTGATGTCCTTCCAACCATCAAATATGGCAAAAGTGATAATAAGAGTTCTGTTCTGAAACAAGGCTACAAAAAGACTGGCCCCAGTTGTGCTTGCCCTCCTGTGTTTGCTCTGATGAAAACCAGCTGCCATGTCCTGAGCTGTCTTCTGGAGAGGCCACGTGACAAGAAACTGAGGTGGGTTTTTGGCCCCTCAATGCAACAGTCTTAGAGGAACTGAATCTGGTCATCAGACACTTGAATGCACTTGGCAGTGAATCTTCCCTTGGTCAAGTCTTGTGCTGACTGCTCTTCTTGAGGCTGAGGCATCTGGTAAAGGCTGAGTCTGGATTTCTAAGCCACAAAAATTATGGAAAATAAATACTGTTGTCTGACGTCTCTAAATTTTGGAGTAATTTGTTCCACAGTAAAAAATAACTATTATTACAATGAAATGGCATTACAGAAAGTTTGAACAATAGAGGGGAAAAAAATCATCTCATTCAACCAAACTATGACTTTATTTTTGCAAATTTTGTTTCAGTCTGCACACATCTATTATACATACATAATTACATCACTGGTAAATATAATATAAATAAACTTATTCATGTCATATTTCCATTTAACATTAAGCCATAAATATTTCTATGTTGTAACAAAAATCTTTGTATTTATAATTTTTAATGACTACATAATATTCTCTCAAGTGGAAACATAATAATTTAGCTTTTTTATTTCATTTTCCTTGGGCATTTTGGTTACTTCCTATTAAATTTGCAAATAAAAATAACACAGCATACATCATCTTTGTGTATCTGGTGTTGTCTTAATTTTTTTCACTCACTATTTAATTTTTCTTAAGCCATTGTCTTCCTTTAGTACATTTCTCAATTTGCTATAATAACCTCTCAGATAATCCTCAGTGGTCCCTGAATGGCAAAATTTCTGAGTCACTTCATGTCCAAAGCTAATTTGTTTTTCTCTTCATTAAATATTCATTTAGATGGCTATTGATTTTTGGTTGAAAATTGCCATGCTCAAATATATGGCTATATCAAACTTAAGAAAAATTCCATCTCCCCAATAAGAAAATAGTTTCAAAGTTTTTAGTCAACTTGAATATACAATTTTATACATGAAAACAAAACAGGAAATATATATTTATATTTAATTTTGATGCTACTTTTATAATGCAGACACTCAAAATAAAATATTATAAAATCACTTTTTTAGTTTGAAATACTGTTTTATCTTTTCTTGTTGAATTCTTTACAAATTTTATTGTGGTAAAATATACATCACATAAAATGTATCATTTTACCAATTTTTAAGTGTGTACCAGTAACATCAAGTACATTTACACTGTTGTGCAACCATCACCAACGTTTGTCTCCAGGATGGTATTGCCTTTTTTTTTGGATTAGAAAACATTTCCTTAGTGTGATTACTGGTCACAGAGTTTGACTCATGTGCCTTTGATGACATTCAATTACATTGTAATGTCTAAGAGCATGGACCATGGTTTAGACACATTTGGGTTTGAGTCATATTTTCCAACCTTGGGGATGTAATCTAGTTTCATCTCATGTTTCTCTTCTATAAAGGGGGGATAATATTGACACCTAGTAAATACCTAATAGTAATTGGTATGAAATAAATGTGGTATGAATTGATAAGTGAATTGATATGAAATGATAAGTGTTTAGTATGGGACCTGGTATAGAAACACTCATTACTTATTTAATAACATTAAAACATATGTTATATTTCATCTTTTATCATTATCATCATTATATCATACTCACAACTCTATAGAAGAGTTGTTCTTTGAATAATGTGACTTCTGACACTTTATTGCTGCTGCCATATACTACTTATAAGGAGGATTTTTTTTTTGGTTATTTTTTACACAATATTGTGTTTTGAACAAGTTGTTCTAGTAAAAGGTGCCAGTGTGATTCACCTTAATCTTGAAGGATTGTCTTTTTACAGAGTTTAACAAATTGATACAATGTACCTGGAATTCAACCACAACAGTATTGACAGGAAAACACAAAGTAGGTTTCAGTATTAGATGCAGGCTGATGGGAAAGAACATAAACAATAAGAAAGATTTGGGAGAGGAAGATGGGGGTCACAGAAGGAAGGAAGGAGAGTTTGAAGAAAGGAGTAGAAGGATAATCAGGGGAACTCCTGGTTATTACATTGTTGATACCATTGTAGAAATACCATTGTAGAAAAAAAGATGATCAACATATAGCCATATAATGCATATATCCTCATTGTACTTTCATGCTACAGTGAAGAACAAACAAGGAGGCCCAAATACAGAAAACTTACTCTTTCAAGCATCACACAGCCACTTATTGGCAGAAGTTGAATTAGAATTTAGACTCTTGATTCCATAATTCAATTTGCTTGTGGCTCGGTGCATTAATCTGTTTAAGGACTAGTTTTAGAAAGAGGTCCATCTTATTTGAAGTGAATGGGTCTTCACACAGACACAGACTTCTGGAGAATGGAAAAAGTGTGGTTATGCTGGAGAGCTTCCCTTTGGCCCCAGAGATACACACCTACCCTTCTCCATTTTGCTCTCAGCATCAGAATCTGACCTGAAGAGATTGCAGCAATGGCAATATCAAACTCCCCCTTTCCAGTAACAACTTCAATGGCTGCTACAGAAAATGTTCTCCCAACCGCCACTTAGGAAGGAGATGGTGCTTCCATTAGACTTGTTCAGGCTTGAGCTAGAACTCAGATGCCCTGCTGTCTTAAAAAAAGTTTTTGCTAATTGAATGTTGAATTGTGGAAGCTGGTAAATGGATAAGATCAGAAACCAACCTACAGGTGAATTTAGGGCTGAATGCTTCAGATGGAATATAGAAATATAGACTAGATAGAATGCTTTAGGAGAATTAAAGTGTACTGACAAAAAGCCAATAACTGATATCTATAGTTATAAATTTTAAATTTATAATTGTAATGCTGTTTAAATCTCTGATGAATTGTAACTAAGATGAATTAACTGGAACTGTGAAGAGTACAATTTTCCTTAAGGAATTTCTAGAAGTAGTAATAATTTTCAAGGTAAAGAAAAGAATATAAGCATTGATTCAGTTTGTTTAGTCAGAATGAACCAAGAATCTATAAGAAAATTTACCAATTAGGATTAAATCTAGCAGCAAGCAACAGAAGCCCAAAATAATAGTGAATTTAACAAGATGGAAACTTATTTCTCTTCATGTGCAAATCTAGAATGAGAGTCTTTGAAGTCATCAGGGATTTAGGCTTCTCCTGTTTTTCTGTTTTATTCTCTTGAATGTTCCACTCATGATCCAAAGTGGCTGCCAAAACTCCAGCTGTCACATTTGCATTCCTGCCAGCAGAAGAGGAAGAGATTATATACAATTACCTTGTTTATATCACATTAGATAAAAATTAGTCATATAGCCATACCTAGCTGCTAGGGAGGCTGGAAAATGTCTTTATACCCAGGTGACCATGTGTCCAGCTACAAATCAGGAATACTATTTCAAAGAAGAAGGAAACAATAGATATTGGGAAAAGATACATATAATGCAACTTGGAGGCTATTGGGGTAAAGGATATATTAGCATTTCTTGTAGACAAGTTCCAAAGATTACTGGCTTCTAACATCAAGTGACTCATTTAAAATACATGTTAAATTATCTTCCACAACCATTTTTACAATAGCTCCGCCAGTGCAACTCTCAAGAGTCTGATATTAGAGACTTATCACAAGTTATTCCTCCTAATGTAGGTGTTGAGGAAAAAAGACTGAGTGAATGTTGGAATTAAAGACCTTAGAGAGTTGTGGATGAACGAGCTTGAAGTAACAGCAGCTGGTCACAACTTGAGCAGATTCTGATCATTGTCAGTGGAATTACTTTGAATGGCAGACTTGGGACTCAAGGAGTTTTATTTTGATCAGATTCTCCTAAACAGCATTTCTCAGATTTTCAAACAGGAGAAACTGAAATTCCAACTCAAAAGGACAATGTGTTTTTTTCAGGAGCATTTTCCCTTCCAAAATGAGTCAGTTTCAACCCCTTCTTGCCATTTCTTGCAACAGTAATATAATTTACCCTGTGGTATTCTAAGTTAACTTAATATGCTTAACTTGCTCTAGGGAATGATTTATGTACCACGAAAAATAATGTCCATTGGAAAAAAGGAAATCAAAAGAACTCTCTCCACCAAATGGATCACTCACCATCCCATTTTGGCCTTGCTCATTTCCCTCAGGACAACCTTTAGATCTAAAAACCTGAGACTGGAGGCTTTTTCTCTTTCACTTGTTATCCCAGTGCCTCGTAAAGAGATTCTCAAAAAGTCAGCTCTCAATAACTATTTGTTAAAATAATCTGAAGACAGTTTGTCAGAGATAATTACAGAAAAAGCATAATAAGAATTAATACAGAGCTTTTGGTTAGTTTTGGGTCATTCCATGTTTTAAGAGAAAAGAAAATTTCAGTCTCCCTGGTGGCATAACAAGTTAAACACAGTACTATGAAGCTATCTGCAGCCACTCCAGCAAGAGTTCGATACCCGACCAGGGAGTTTCCCACATGGCGCAGCAGACCTCCCCTGCCTCACCCACTGCTCCCCTCAGCAGTATACTTCAGTCCATCTGCCTGTTCTGCTCCCCGCTTTGTCTCTAGTGAATCCTTTCACCACCCCACACCTCTGGCCTACACCTCAGCTTGTATGCATAAATAAATCAATCTTTTAAGAAAAAAAGGAGAAAAGAAAATTCACAGCACTGGGAAGTCTTGAGTTTTTTTTTAAGAAATAATGAAGGGAAAATATTTATTTGACAACTATCTTCAGTGTGAAAAATCCACAGCTGTAAACTGCAACCAAGCAAAACAACAACAACAAAACCAATTTAATCTATTAATATAAGGGCATAAACATTTTACCATACCGGTGTTTCAAGACATGTGATCATTCCTTTTGCTACTTGTTTGCCAGTTCTGCGCATTGGCCAAAATAAAGATGTCCAGCAAGAGTGAACTAATGACTTCAGAATGGAATATAGATGCTTCCTGCAGGAGGATTCCCCAGCAGACATAGAACACATAACCAGGACTGGTAAAACAATGTGTTAGGCCCACAGGAAAAAAAAAAAAAAAGTGGGGCCCCTTAATCAAAAATCAGGAAAAAATTCAAGTTACTAAAATATACAGTTTTTTCTTTTCTCCCATAGCCTCTCTTTTCACTTTGGTGTTTTTTAGTTTGTGATTTAATGCTGCTCCAAGGAAAGAAGCCTAAACATTTAAATTACTGGCATGATTTTTTACCATTCATCTTTCTAGTGTGAAATGCAAATAAGAGAACATTTAATTTGTATGTGAAGCCACAGAAATTACACAATTTGTATTTTGTAATTTGTAAATACGTAGGTGTTTTGCTCTTACTAGAACACTGGAATTGCTGCAAAAAAAACCCCTACCTCTACTGGTTTGTTTTTTTTTTTTTATTTCACTTCTTGGTACATGCACATTCAACAAACACTCTAGGTTCATCAACAACCTTCATAAAAATCTCATCTTCTCTGAGATGCCTCCAGTCCTGCTGCACTCCCATGCTGTGGCCACTGGGATTCCATGCTCAAGCAGCCTGGGGAGGCTCTATGCAAAGGGGTTCAAGGATCCATGGGCGCACAAAAATCTGCAAGGTGCACCCTGTTGTCTCGTTGGATTTCACTTACCAAACACAAGTGCGAAGATGGTATTATGAATTTCAAGACAATGACAGCATAGCATTAAGTCAAACTTGGGCCATGCAAGTGATACACCCCTGAAATTCGCGCTGCATGTAACTAAAGTGGAAAATGATTCTTCCTTTCTTTTTTAGTAACTTGAAAAATCAGTAATCATTAGAAGAGCACAAACAAAATAACACAAGTCAGTAGCGGCGATATCACAAAAATAATATGGTAATGGATAACTCAAGCCTGAGATGAGTCTTGAAATACTGCAAAAGAATTAATAAAAGATGAACTTGTAGTCAGTGTTCATTGGAGAGTCATCTTGAGGCAATTATTATATAGTTGTGTGGAAAATTAGCAGGTTGAATGTTTTTATGGAGTAAAATATTTTTGTTTATTACTGCAAATCTTTACAACTTAAAGAAAGGTTAAACATTATAGAAAGGCAATAAAAAGCTACTACACAATTTTAATTTATTTTGAAAATGTGTCCCATATCTCTAACATAATCATTTTTACTCCTAGTTTAGGCTGATGACATAAGAACAAAATGTCAATCTTTTCATTCACTAAAAGTTTGTATTAGTTGGTTGATGAAAGACATCACCGTAATAGCCTCAAAGGAAAATATATCTGAACATTTTCAATTTGAAGGATTTAAATAACAATGATCAATAAGTCATTAATTTGTTCTCTTTTTAATGTATTCTCTTTATATTACTTTGAAATATTCAGTTATATTTTCAAATGATCAATAAACATAAAATGTAAATAACTGTATTACAATGATACAGAAAATCACATGACAAGAAGGTTATGGTTAAGTTTTATAAATATATAGCTTTGTGAATACAAAGTGTTGCTGCAAAACAATATTCATTAATAATTGTTTACAATAAAATTAACCATAAGTCAGTTCTTTCTTGTGTTTAATCAAATATTCCTTAAAAAATAACTTTTCCAAACACACATACTTGCACACACACACACACACACACACACACACAAATTTTGCCCTGTATGTAACATGCACTGAATGTTTATGGACGGATACTCAAGCATATATTAATTCCACACCTCTGGGAGTCAAACTGGGTATTGAAGGGAAGTACTTTTCCATTCACTTTTTTCTCATCTTCTGTATTCTTTGAAAAATATTTTTTTGTCAGGAATGTGATTTTATTTTAATAATTAAAAAGTTGGCTAATTGAAAAGGATAGTCATTCAGTAACTCTACACTGAAACACCTAGTAAGACCTGCAGGCACACCTTATGCCTATGCATCTCTATCAGACTCTCATTTCATTCTTAAGTTGGCTGGAGCCACTCTCTAGCCCAGAGGGATTTTTGCATTAATAATGTCCTTTGGGATTGCCAGAGGAACAAGTGTCTGAAAAGGGAAAAGGGCTTTTTGCAGTAGTAAGGTTAACTGTCACAAGAATGAACAGAAGCCATGGACACACCACATGTTGTATGTAGATGGTATTCTCTCATACCTTTAAAAAATAATTCCATGCGTAACAAAGTAGAGAAAATAGTACAATGAAATCACATATATCCATCAACCAGCTTCAGCATTGACCAATTCTTGTAGATTCTTATTTTATTAATAGTCCCACCCATTCCCCCATTCCAACTTAATTATTTTGGAGCAAGTCCAAATATCTTATTTTTTTTATCCATAAATATCTCAGCATATATTTTTATAAGGACTTAAAAAAAGTAACTGCCAATACCAATATCACATTTAAAAATATCCCTAGGCATTCCTTAAAACTGCTAAATATCTAGTCTTTGTTAAAATTTCCCTATTTGTCTCATAAGTATGGCTTTTTGCAGTTGACTTGTGTGGAAACTAGACACTGTCATGTAGTCTATAGATCACTTCTCTGTTTCTTTACCCTTTATTTGTTGAAGGAATTAAGTCAATTGTCCCACAGAGTTTTCCCTAATCTGGATTTTGCTGATTGCATGTCCCTGTAATTGTTTAATATGTTTTCTGTCCCCTGTATTTCTTGTAAATCAGTAGTTAGATGTGGATGCTTAGTCAGAGCAGTTTATATTGCTTGAGAAGAGGCCTTTCTACTGCTGGAGACACCCTTCTTAAGTGCTGGTACACTATTGACAATAGCCAGTTTTGAAAACAAGCTAAGTGCCTAAGGACCAATGAATGATATATATACAACAGAATACTACACACTTAAAAAAAAAGACAAAAATCTTACCATTTTTTACAACATGGATTGAACTGGAGGGGATTATGTTAAGCAAAATAAGTTGATGATAAAGATAAATACCAGATGATTTCACTCATGTGTGGAATATAAAGAAACAAAACCAAGAAGCAGCTACAGCTAAACTAAAAATAAACCCTGGAAATCTGACTGTAGAATTGAGGCTTCCAGAGGGGAAGGACAGTCTGTGTGAAACAAGTGGGGGAGGGGTCCATTGGTCTAGGGTAGAGGATTATGGATGCTTTGGTGGTGTGTGGTGTGAACCTGTACTCTTAAATCATGTACAGTGTTGTAAATCAACACTACCTCAATTATAAAAGAATACAATTTTAAAAAGTGATTAAAAAGTACATCACTTCAGAAAGCACATAATACCTCTTATCTCTCTTTTTGTGATGTCAGCATTAATTCCTGGTTTAGGGGTTTTCAGCATATTGCACTAACCTCATCACTCTCCCTACTTTGCCTTTACTCCCATCAGGGATATTTTCTAAAGAGGGACTGAGTTGTGGGTTGGCTGAATGACTGTGGATCTTGGTTGAACTTTGCTGCTTGATTTTTATTTTTTTTGGTTCAGCTAGGACCAACCAGTTGACTGATTTAGGATGAGCTTCAGTGGGTTTGCTTATTCACTCCTTGTGTTTCATCCTATAACAGAATAGCCTAGGCATGTTCTCATGGAAATTACAAAGCACCAAGAGCCTTCCATATTTTAAATCACCTGACTTACTAAAAAGATCATTCTTTCCTAGCAAAGCAAATTCTTTATTAAACTTCCAATTAGTTTCAGTATGAGCATTCAATACAGATACAATATATGATAGAGCTGACCTTTCTGAAGTTTTGGCAGTTCATTTTGTCTCTTATGTAATAAGATGAGGTTTATTATTAACGTTTTCTAGTCCTTGTACTTACACAGTTTTATAGACTTTCTGACGTGATTAGAGGTCTTTATCATTTTATCCTTAAGCTTGTCAGTTCAATCCACACCAGAATTCTTTATTTCCTTTAATTTGTCTCATTGACTCTTTTACTTCCCGTGCAATTCTTCTTCCTTTTCTTTTGACAACCCAAGCAGATTTACGGACAGTCCTGTTTTAACTATGTAGACCTATCTATTCAAGTTAGCCAGGGGAGCTCCTAGGAGGAACCTGTTGAAGATAGTGCTTATAGATGTTTGAAATACTTAGCAAGTGCTGCTTTTCAGACATCAAGGTAGGTGTTGACTATGTTGAAAAATAAAAGAATGACAAACTAAGGCATAGGTAGATGGGAGAACCACTCTGGAGTAATTCTTATATGAGGTGAGGAAGATCCTCCCACCAGTACCCAGTGTTAGAAGAATCTCTGCCAAATCATTGATTTATTGAATAATTTACAGTATTTTGGATCTCTTGAAGTACACAAACTTGTATTTTCCCCTTAACTCGACCAATTATAATGCCATATATTTAATTTACTGTCTCATCCTCTACAAACTATTTTAAAAATATGAATTAACTTAATACTGACAAAACCTTGTGCCATACTTCAGGGCATATTTAATTTATAGGTAAACAAACAACCTAACCCTCAGGAAAATAGCTTTCTTCTAACTGGTGATAAAGAGAGGATTAGGGTAGAGCATAGAAGTCATACTCTATGCTTAAACACAGCCCTTTACCCCACATTCAGAGACTATTCATAGCTTGATTGAAGAATGTCAATCCTTAAAAAAAATTTTGCTAGAAATTATGAATTGAAAACTTGGATGGATTTTGCTAAACAACTCAGTGATCTGTGAACATCAAAGCAGTAGAAAATTAAAAAAAATATTGTTTTCAGAACTTAGCCAACCTCATGTGCGTTCAAAAGGGACAAGCTTAACAAGAATTATAATGTATAATTATGCATTATAAATATCCCTACTACATGGAAATACGAAAGCCTTCTTGAATATCACTAATCAGCTTATAATATTATCATTTTAACACTGATTATAATAAAACACTATACTTCCATGGAATGGAGACAAATATAAAATTTGCCCTACCAACTTTTTATTTATTTTTATTTTTAAAGATTTATTTATTTATGCATATAAGAGCTGGGGTGTAAGCCAGAGACATGGGGGAGGTGAAAGGATTCACCATAGACAGAGCAAAGAGCAGAACAGTCAGACTGACTGAAATACACTGCTAAGGGGAGCAGCAGGCAAGAGAGGAGAGGTCTGCTGCCACATATGTGGGTCAGCTCCCAGGGTAGGGATCGAACTCAGGCTGTAGTGGTGATAATGCTGAGACTAACCCTTAGGCCACCAGGGAGGGCCCTTAGCTCTGTATTTTCTATGTGCTGCCTACATAACACTGAAATAGGTGGGATACAAACTCGGCTTTCAAAAATTCTAAAGTCTACATTTTAAGTATGCGACAAAGGAGTAGATCACAAACACTGGCAACAGATGGCTAAGACAGCTCCTTTAATTTTATTTCATTTTTTTCTAAAATTATTTTCAATTTGCCAAAAGTTTACCTAACTATATAATTTGGGGAGTACAGTTTCACCCCTCCGTATGTGCACATGCTTCACTTAGCCTCCACCAAAGCTCCAGTGCCAATACCTTATCACCTTCTCTCCTCTACCCCCTCCTTGCCCACCCGCTGTCTGGTAATCACTTCGTTTTTTCACAGTCTAAGTTACTTATGTCATCTTTTTTTTTTTTTTTTTTTTTTTAAGATTTACTTATTTATACATACAAGCTGGGGTACAGACCAGAGGTGCGGGGCGGCGAGAGGATTCGCCAGAGACAGAGCGGGGAGCAGAGCAGGCAGATCAGAAACACACTGCTGAGGGGAGCAGCGGGCGAGGCAGGAGAGGTCTGCAGCACCATGTGGGATTCTCCCCAGCCGGGCGTCGAACTCGCGTCGCCGCTGCCGACAGCTCCACAACGCAGCGCTTAACCGCTGCGCCACCGGGGAGGCCCCTACTTATGTCATCTTTAAGGCAGTGCCTGTTAAACAAAGCCAGACTGTTCAAGTAAAGAGGCCAGTGTAAACAGGAGTAAGCACCGTGAGAAGTGACTGAGGCTTTGAGGGAAAGGACAGTGCCAGGAGGAACACTGTGAAGCACTCAGCACCATATCTTAGACCCCCAGCCATCTCCACACACACAGGCAGTAACTGGTGTCATGGGGCATCACCCTCTGCTAATGTACAGTCAAAATATGACATGCTCGGGCCTCCCTGGTGGCGCAGCGGTTAAGCGCTGCGCTGTGGAGCTGTCGGCAGCGGCGATGCGAGTTCGAAGCCCGGCCAGGGAGAATCCCACATGGCGCAGCAGACCTCTCCTGCCTTGCCCGCTGCTCCCCTCAGCAGTGTATTTCTGGTCTGCCTGTTCTGCTACCCGCTCTGTCTCTGGTGAACCCTCTCGCCACCCCACACCTCTGGCCTGTACCCAAGCTTGTATGTAAAAATAAAAAATAAATCTTTAAAAAAAACGACATGCTCAAAGATAAAATTAAAAATTTATATCTGTACTTTAGAAATATGAGTGTTTCATAAACACAAGGCATTAAAATGATTTATATTCTACAAGGCAAGCAGGGAACAGGAACACTTTCACCAGACAGGTACGATGAAGCTCACTGACTGCAAAAAAGGAATTAGGTAGAGACTCAGGGAAGCTTTTATAATGCCAGCTTGAATTTTTCTTTTCTTTTCTTTCTTTCTTTTTTTTTTCTTTTTTCTTTTTTTTTTTTACCACCAAAGCCTGTTTTGGAAAAATCTATGTATGTATCCTATTGTATAGAGAACTTCAAAAGACTAAAGTGGACCACTGCAGAAACCTCAGAATACTGTCTTGAGAATACTTCAAATAGTGCCAAAACACATCAGTATAAAACATCTGCACTGTGAATTAAAGATGCCAATTGGGTTGCCAGTAAAGGCAAAGTTTAATATTCCCAGATGTTATTGTACAGTATCTATGATATGTGGGCTGAGTAGGGTATGCACATTTGTGCACCATGGTATTTTTTTCAAGATGTAAATCTAATCCCTGGAGATATAACAATAGCAAGACTGAATAAATTGTCTGAAAAGTAAAATTCATATTTCTTTTTTTGTTAGTTGAAAAGATAGGAGAGGGGAAGAGCAAGAAGCTAAATCTTCTATTAAATTGTACTTTTTTTCTTGTTGAGATAGTTATCTCAAATTGTTAATAAGCATAGATCTGAGATGAGTAGTTTTTAATTTTGGCTTTTTTTTTTTTTAACCATTGCTATAGTTTTCAGGGGAAGCAACGGAAGTAAACTGCGCTCAATTACTTATACACTCTCCTTTTGAGTGGCATAGCATACTCCACTTTTAGAGCATCCTATATTTTATTTTATTATTATTATTATTTTTGTATGTGGAAGAACTGAAGTGTAGTTCAGAGTGCATGCAGTGAGAAGATTCACCAGAGACAGAGCAGGGAGCAGAACAGGTGGAGTTACTGAAATACACTGCTGAGGGAAGCAGTGGGGGAGACAGGAGGGGTCTGCTGCGCCTTATGTAGGTTAGCTCCCTGGCTGAGGATCAAACTCAGACTGTAGTGGTGATAGTGCTGAGACTTAACCCATAGGCCACCAGGGAGGCCCAACATCCTATATTTTAAGATGACTGGATTCTATATAGGATGTTGAAAGCAAACTGAAACATGGTCATTTCACAGCATCAAAGAAACCATACCTATATTGTAGGGGTATTTTGTTTGGAAGATTTAGTAATTCATAGCATCCTTTCCCTTGGTAATAAGGATAGAATAGTGGAAACAGTTTTATTCTGGAAACTTTCTTCTACTTTACTCCACTTGCAGTAGAGTTTTAGTGGTGATAACCATAAAAAACATTTTTAAGTGCAAAGTTATTTTGGTTAACCCGAGGACAATTTTTATTCAGTCACTGTCTAGTTCAATTATTCAAAAGATTTTAAGCTCAAAATATCATTATTAAAGCAGAAAGGGAAGGTTATCAAGTATGTATGTCCTCTATCTAGGAAATATAGCTAAGGTATCAATCTCCAAATATTTTGGCAGCAGGTAAAAACCTTCAAGATAGGGATCAGTAAACTACGTTTCTACATCTATTATTAACCAGTTATGTGACTTTGGAAAAATAATTTTGTCTTTTTGCAACTATGTTTTTCTTCATTTTCAAAATAAGGAACTGGGGTTAGATGAGTTATTTGACCTGCTTCACTACCAGAGGACCTCATTTCTGCAGTTGTCTGATGACTCCGAATTAGGTATCTCCAATTAGCTTATTATACAATTTGGGGACAAATGCACAATGTCTGAGATCACTGAAATCCCATGATTTGCTTCCAACTCTAACAATCTATGATCCCATGACTTATTTGGTACCTATCCTTCAATCATCATCAACAACATTGAGTTATGGGGTGCCTTTTCCTTTGCCATATTGCTCTAGGGAAGAGAGATTCTAAAAACTTTAAAAGATTCCTTTTCAATCTGGCTGAAAAGACAGGATGGAGAGGTAAAATTAAGGAAATAAGATAATGTGCACTGGGTGGGAATGATAACTCTGAAACAGTGAGTAGGAAGGCCTTCCCAGATGGGACCTCAGAGAGGCTGGCAAGATTGGAGAGTGTGGGTCTGTGGAAAGGAATGATAAGGTATCCTCAGGTGGGTAAGTGGAGTCATCAGTAATCTGAGCGCAGAAATATTTCACTCCTGTCTTGGAATAATGAGTAGGTCAGTTTTGTTGTAAAGAATTGTATTATGATTTAATGAGTCTTTAATCCCAAATTGTGTATAGCAGTTTAGCTGTTATTTTAGCGAATGTGGTAGCTATTATTGCTGTATTTAGTCAGCCTGTGGTACATCGGACTGTCCAACTGCTTACAATTACTTTTATTAACCATAGGGAAATTATTGATGTGTCTTAGAATCTAACATGGACACAGTGGAACAATCAACAAATATTTATTGAATCCATACAGTGTACCCATCTTCATGGGGTGCAAAGCTGGACTGGAAAGGGTCTTGCCTTAAGGGAGCAGACTAGTTGCTGTTATAAAATGCCCTCAAGAAAGAAGCTACATGAACTACAAGACCATATAGCCAACTTAGTACTTTAAAAAGTAAAACTTCAGTAAACTATGCTTATAAAAATTATCTTAACCAGACCTTTGATGAAAATGATTATCTTGGTACACTGATGATGTCATTTTGGATCCAGTACCTCTTTTCACCATAAGCTCTAAAACAGTATTGTCTTTATATCTATGGATCTCTACCTGCTGTACCACAAGCATGTCAAACACTAAGTTTTAATATAATAAAAAACATTCCTAATATACCATCTCTACTCCAAACAAGAGTGAAAGAAAAAAAAACCAGAAACTGCCTTCATTGCCACTACCATCACAAAAATCAGTCACCAAAATATTCCAAACTAAACCCAATACAGCCTATCCTTTCTCTGACAATTTTTGGCATTGCTTCTTGGTGAATAGCATTACTGTAACCATTTTGGTGAATGGCATTACTTCTACCATCTAACCATCATGTCAAAAACTTTGGGCTGTGGGAGAAGGGACAATGAGATGGGGGAGGATTACAAACAAGAAGTTGGTAGGAATAAAGGATAAGAGGCCAAGGGTTATTTCTGTTTTGTTTACTGTATTTCTACAGGACCTAAGGTAGTAAGCTCTTAGTAGCTACACGATAAATATTTGTTAACTTAGGGAGATATTTTCCCCATGCACAAAAATTATTACTTTCTCCAAATGGGTGGGGGGGGGGCGGAGATACAGTAATAGTCTTCCTTTTTCTTTTTTCTGGACACCATGAAGTTTGATCCACAAAGGAGAAAGTGCTCCTCTTAACAAATATCTTAACAGAAACAGTGATGGTAGAAGCAAGACAGTAGAGAGAGAGAATTCTGCTCACTGAGATGTAGCATTCATTTAAAGTCATATGTACAAAAAGAAAGATCTTGCATGATATTTTGCAGTAAATTAAAGGAGATGACAATTGCTTTATTACCAATATTAGTGAAAATTCTTCATTTTTTTATGTGCTAATGCCACTACAGTCTAGACGTAAGTGGATAAAGACTATATAAATATAATCTTTTATAGTGGTGCCTCCATCATGGAACTCTACCCAATTTAGGTATTTATTTATTTATTTGTTTAAGTTCTGAGCAAATTCTAACCTAGCCTGGCAGCATGTTGCAAACCTCTTTCCTGTCAGTAGGAAAGTAGGGCCTGGAATTAGTCTTGTTATTCTAAGTCTGGAATCTGGGCACTCTAGTTCAAACCCTGAGCTGTGTCTTCTTTGCTTCTTATCTTCTTCATGCCTTCCCTCCTTCCCTCTGGTATTTGCCATGGAAGCCCACTTTACCCTTTGGATGTGTCTTCTTTCTCAGCCTTTGTGACTTCTTCTATTCTCATGTTCCTTCTACCTCTTCTCTCTGTTCTAACTTGGGTGTTCTCCAAGACCTAGGCATCATTTTGCTGTTTTTTTTTTTTAATATCTTTCTTCCTTTGGGATCACATTCTATGTCCTAGTTTCAAAGATCACCCATATATGGACTTTAAAAAAAGTCAATCCCTACTAGCTCTTCTAGCTCTAGTTTTGCATGTCAAAATGTCTCCAGAACATTTTCATTTGTACATTGAGGTGACATTTATCTTTCCTCAATGTGAACCCCTTTCCATATAAGGATACAAACAATACCCAATTATAGTCTTTAAAGGTAGCAACAACCCCACTTTAGTAGCAATAAAGACAGCTAAACACTCAAGAAGAAACAAAGCAAGAAATCTGCAAAATCTGGATGTGAAAAATTTAAAACATTCCTGAAAACCAAAAAAGTAGATTTGGGCAAATGGAAAGACACCCCCTATTCTTAGATAGGATGAGTCAACATTATAAATATGTCAGATCTCCCTGACTCATTTTATAGATTTAACTCAATTCTCATAAAACTACCAATTTTTTCTAATGGAGTCATCTATATAAGTTGAAACTTAAGTTCATGTGGAAAAGTAAACATGCAAGAATATCCAGGATAACATTTGACAATTATAAGAAAAGAAAGACATTGAAGAAGATAAACTACCTTGTGCAAAAAGATTTTAAGAAAATAAACATCTACCTGCTCGTTTGTGTAAAAGAAATGCAGAAAGGATAAGCCAGAAATAATGAGAGTGGATACCTGTAGGGAACAGATGGGAATGAGGTAGACAGAATGTCCAGTAGGAATGGGTTGGGGGGGGACGAGCTGGGGGGAGCTACACATCTCTGTGTTTGTCTTTTTATATTGCTTTCATTCTTAGAACCATGCTAATGCTTTACATGCTCCTCTCCCACATAAACAATTAAAATCAGCCAGGACTTGGGGGAAACTCAAATGGAATATGAGGAGTAATAAATGAATCTAAGTTTATTAAATAAATAACATAATTACACTGGAGTGGGTGGGGAAGAAAATAAACTAATCTTGAAAAATAGTTTTTTTTGGCTATAAACAATAAGACCAAAGCAAATAATCCTGCACAAAAATACTGTTGTTTCTCTTGGGGAAATGGGTTTGCAATTCTGAAACTTCTTTAACTACTTTGTATGTATCTATGGTTGAACAAATAAGAAAATAGATTTTGGATAATGAGAGCCACGTCTTTCACTGCCAGAAAAAGAAGCTACAAACAGGGAAAGTAGCAAAGTTAGAATGAATTTTGTGGTATTGGATTAAAATGGAACATATTGGCATAAATTCATTGTATATGTACAGTATTTAATCCAGAGGTGAGAACATCCAGGTAATTGTCATTTTTCTCTGGGACTAATTATATGGAAGTTGGGGTCGCCAAGCTAGAAAGTTGTCAAGTTCGTGCTGCTGGCAGTTACTTTTCCTTGCCACCTGGGAGAGAGTGAGTCTTTAGTTAAAAAGAATGAAGTTGAATGGAGATGGGATGTGGAGAACAACAGAGAGCTGAAGAATTGTGGTCTGGTTCTTAGATCTAGTTACTCTGTACTCTGAGTTAAACTGGTATTTTTTCTTTCCTGTGAGTAAGTACACCTAAATTTGCCTAAGTAAGGTTTATCTGTTTTTGTGACTTGCAACAGGAAAGTTCTCACCAATACTGTTCTTGTAACTGTAGATAAGACATTTATTACCCATAAGTGATACAGTCTCAGTAGTTAAAAGGCTCAGCTCACGTTAATAATGCAGAGTCTGAAAGTGAGGCAGCATACAGACCCAACACGGCAGAATATTTTGGAAATTTAACATTTTGATATCTTTTAATTTTCTATTGAAAATGAGTTAACATTTGAAGACCTGAGGCCAACTACAGTCACGACTGTACATACTTCCCAAAGTGTGGCCAAATATGTTTGTAACTTGTGGGGGTGTGCAAATCTAAAGTTCAAGGGGATAGGATTAGAAAGTGAGAAAAAGGTAAGAACTTAATTGTCCTGAAGTGATTATGAATTAAACAAAATGGAGGGTAGTCTAGAGAGATATAAGAACTAATAGCTGCCACATTTCTGTATCCTTAAAAAATTGCTTTTGCAAACCCCATATATTATATCACTCATAGCTGTTTCTAAAGAAGTAAACTGTTAACAAATGAACAAAGTTCTGTGGTCTAACATGGCTATCTTAGTGTTTTTAACTGTATCAACAGTATTTGAATTGACTGAATTAACCACAATTAATTCTGTTAATTCACAAGCGTTTGGGATGGGGCTGGGTCCAACTTGATAAAAGGCCTGAATTTATTATATCATTGTCAAATAAATAGTATAATTTTGAAGGAATCCCAGTCCCAAATTTTCTTTCACAGGCACTTTATTAAAAGAAAACATTTACATTTGAAATATTAACTTTCTGTCGAGAAAAATGAAATGTAGATAAAATGGCTTAGCATTTTAATCTTAATAAAGTCTATATCCATCATGATAGCTGTATATTTTCTATTTAAAATAGTAATACAAAATCTAGATGAGAGACTAGAAAATATTCTTATGACAGAACATTTTTGCAAGAAAAGTGATTTTATTAGGGCAAACAATAAGGCTGTTAATGGCATTTATTAATAATTTATTTTAAGTAATTGCATGATTATCCTTTTAGTAACATATGGATCCCCGAGCACTTTTGTTTTATAAGCTCATTCTTAAAAATTCCAGTGGCTTGTTTTCTTGTATTTTCCTTAATTGTGGTGATCTTAAACAGATCTTCAGTTTTAAAATTGCCAGTTGTTCGAATACAGATGCAAAAATATAATTTCTCCAGTTGGCTATTTATTATAAAGACATCTTGTTTGTGGGCACTGTCGGGACATCTGCATTTTATTGGATTTAATTTTTGGTAATAAAGACCTCCCACATTATAGATTCTTTCCAGCCTAAATTAGCCCGTATGGGAAGCAAAGGAACTGTCAGTCAGGGACCAAAAGTGAATCCATATGGTGCTGATGATTCTGTTACCCTGACTACAATGAAGAAAGGGTTGAGCAAAGCAGTGCCCCCAGAAGATCCCTGTTTTTTTCTAAAACACTTGCTAGAACTGGATGGATGGCAGTCCCAGTCCAAGCCCTTTGAGGCAGCCCTATTCATCCATGTACCATGCATCAAACCATAGATGTTGAACTAGAACTTTCAGACCACATTCTCCTTTGCTGCTAGTCTTGCCCTGTTTCTCTTGTATGTATGTGCAGTCCTTGATTCTTCCCATTCTCATTTTTGGCCTTTGGACTTGTTTGATTTTGCTTTCCCGTCCAGTCCTCAGTGTTCTCTAAGGGCTGTGGCTCAGGTTCTCACACAGACTCTGTGATATGGAAAACTCTTTAAAAATCCAACATGTGTCAAAAAAGTAGTCAAAACATTTTATCTTCAAGTTTTTAAAGGTGACAAACCAAAGCTGGTAACCGAACTCTAATAGATGGCTGATTTTCTTCACTTTGATGAGTTATATATATTTCTTCTCTGTGCAGAAAAGATAGGAACTGAAAGCTTTTCTTTTGGTTGACACCAAAACACCAGAACAGTTCATTTTTCTTGGTTAATATCACTCATGGGAAGAGGAGGAGGAAACTGGGCACTGTACATATGCTTTACTATCAGTGTTAACTCCCTCAGCAAGAGCAAGAAAAATCCAATCCTCCATGAATTTGTGCAACCCCATAATCTCTTGTCACCTCTATTAGCTAGTGAGAAATGCTACTTCTTAAAACACTGCTATGTTTATGTTCACATAAATTTTGAGGTAAATTTAAACTTAAAGAAGTTTCCTATTTGCTGAGGCTGATACAAATTCTGAAGGGACTTAGCTTAAAAATACTTATCTGGTGTAGTGGGTAGAATTAGGCTCCCCCTGCCCCAAGGTATGTTCAAGTTCCTAACAACTGTGAATGTGACCTTATTTAGAAATATGTCTTTGAAGATGAAATCAACTAGAGTTAAAAATGAATTTAGGTGGACCCCAATCCAATAGCTGGTGGCCTTACAAGAAGAAATTTGGACAAATAGATGCATAAGGATAATGTCACATAACGGAGGCAGAGATTTGAGTGATGTATCTACAAGGCAAGGAAGGCCAAAGATTGTTGGCAAGCCCCAGAAGCTACAAAGAGGCAGAGAGTTTCTTCCTCCAGCAAAACTCTGCCCACACCTTGACTTTGGACTATTAGCCTCTAGAGCTATGAGAAAGTTTCTTTTGTTCTAAAGCAGGTAGTTTGTACTATACTGCTATGAAACTAACCCTAGTTAAGGAAGCAGACATTTGAACAATAAACTTAGGCTTAGAAAGAGATGGAAGTATACCGAAAGGAGCCATAGCTTCCTAAATGTCATGGGCAGTAATTCTTAGAACATCAAGTTTCCTTTGCAAAAACTTTGTAAGCTATCGTTTTGATTTACTGTGTGATTGAAAATGAGTCACCATCTCTCTGAGCCTGTTTCTCGTTAGTGGATGAGGCTTTGGCTCACCAGATGATCTCTGAAGTCCATATGTATCACTGGTACTTCTTTGTGCCTCTGTAACATATTCTAATTTTTCTTTAATTGTTTATATAGGTAGTATACATAAGTATAGGTAACTTAAGAAATCATTAGGGTAAGTGGTTAAAAAGTCACTTCTAGGTTTTAATGTCTCCTTTTCCTGCTCCTCTCATGCCCCAAAGGGGAGTACTTGAAACTAAAGTGTCTTACGCTCCAAAAAACTAAAGTATCTTACGCTCCAAGATGAATTTCAGTGCCGGTGTACAGTCAGAAGGGCAAACTATCTCAACTTCAGCGATGCTCACGCCTCCTTCCCGTGGTAAGCCTGTCTGAACAAAATCAAGTTAAACACCGAGTTCTAATCAACCTAGCAGAACAGTGGAACAGAGGAAATTAGCCCAAGTTTGAATATGGGTCCGAGTGACTCCGAAGCAGGCAGATTAAACTCTTCAACCCTGCTTCTTTAACGTAAAACACCAATAACAAAATCATCTTTTTGGGTCGTTGAACTAGAACGCTGTATATGTCTTTAAAAGTGCCTGGTAACTGGAATGCACTTAGAAATGTTACGTGATTACAAAATCCTCTCTGACATAAAGGATGCTAAAACCCTCCGTCACCCCGCCGCCCGTCCTCTAGACTGGAGCCTGGAGTAGCTAAGCAGGCGCCCCAGCCGGGAGCCGAGGGCTGGAGCCTCGCGCGCCCGGGAGGGGGGCGGAGGCGGGGCCGGCGGAAGGGCTCGTGCGCCGCTGTCGGCTGCGCCGGAAGTTCCTGTCCAGGCCCGGCGGTAACCTTGGGGTCTTTGCCGCCGCCGCCGTGACCGGGGGGGGTGGGCTTTGCAGTCTGAGTCTCAGCCAAGTCCAAGCCTACAGGCTTGTAGCCACTGGGTTGCGGAGGAGGAAGCTGAGCACGCCGACAGTCGCAGCCGCAGCCGCGGGCGCAGGGCCGCCCAGCCGACATGTCTCTAGTGGCGGAAGCCTTCGTCTCCCAGATCGCAGGTAGCGCGCGTGGCGGCGGAGCGCGGGCAGGCCGGGGTCGGCGCGGGGCAGTCGCGAGGAGCAGCCTGGGGTGTAGGGTTGCAGGGTTGCAGCTCCCTCTAGCCTCCCTAAACTTGTGGCCTAAGATGCTGAACGCAGGCCTGGGGATGGAGGCCGGCACAGTACCAGCCTCCTCGGAGGCTCATCTGAGAGTTAGACTCTTGGCCAAGGTCATGCCGCAGCGGCGGGTGTCTCCTGAGCGGTTCTTTGTCCAGTTTAGGATTTGGTCGCTAGGGAACGGGGTGCATGGAGGAGGCAGTGGGATGGGATGGGGGGGGGGCGTGGTCGCACAAGGCTTCAGAACTAGCGAGAGGCCGCCATGGTCGTGGGACTTGAAGTTTAAGGTGACTCGTCAGTAATGAATCGCTCTTATTAGCCGTTGTCATTGAGAGGCCACCTAAGTTTTTGCTTCCAAGTACTGCCAGGTCTCTAGGATTTATTGAAACATCTTTAAATTTACATGTCCTTTTTCGAAACAGCTTTTGTTTTTGGTTTACAACTCTGTATGATTCAGAGGAATAGGATCACACCCTACAGAATATGTTACCACACCACATTCACCACCAAGGCACCCAAAGTTTTTTATCATAGTCCATTGTGCTTCCTTCACTTGGCTCCCACCTCTCCTTTTCCTCCTGCTAGCCTTAGTTCTACAGTCAGATTTCTAGGGCTTGTTACAGATTTGGTTTTATCTGACCCTTTGTTTTATTTCTCTATATTCCGTATATAATTGAAATTATCCAGCATTTGATTTTTTTCCTTCTCACTTATTTCCTTAGCATTATCCCCTCCAGTTCTATCTTTGTTGTGGCAAATGGCAAGGGGTTTTTTTTTCGTAGCTGAATAGTATTCCACTGTGTATATATATACACACCGCACCTTAATCCATTCATCTGTCCTTGGGCAGTTAGGTTGTCGAAACACCTTGATCTGATGGACAGACTGTGAGTGATCATTAGGTTTATAATATGTTTTGCTATTTCATTGTGGTGAAATAAATTGAGAAAGTGAGACTATACATACATATTTTGGGTATAGGTTATGATGGATAATAGGTTAGTTTGTAAATAAATTTAGTCTTAAGGACACAAAAACACTAATTCAAAAGGATACATGCAACCATGTGTTTATTGCAGCACTATTTACAATAGGAAGGTATGGAAACAACCCAGATGCCCAAAAATAGATGGCTGGATCAAGAAAATGTGGTACATATACACAATGGAGTACTATTCAGCATTCAAAAAAGATAAACACATGCAATTCACAGCAACGTGGATGGAACTAGAAGGATCATGCTCAGCGAAATAAGCCAAAAGGAAAAAGAAAATTATCAAATGGTCTCACTTATAACAGGAATATAGGGGAACCAAATACAAGAGTGACAATCAGCGAGAGAGAGGGGGGAGGATTGGGGCTCAGAACGGGGAGAGGGGAGCACAGTGGACTGGTGACGGTACACGGGTGAATTGGTGGTGGGAAACCTACGGGGAATATGCAGTAATGTAAAAGACATAAAAAAAAAACAATTAAAAATATGTTTAATATACATAAAAAAAATAAATGTTTGTGACCTCACTCAATGAGTAATTGTGAGATTTCAAACTGGTTATTTCTATTTTTGCCTTTTATGTTGGCAAAAAAAAAAGATCAGGCTAATATAGTTAGATCATTGATTTAATTTGCATTTCTGCTATGTTTTTAAAAAACAACCATTTTACATTATATTGGTATATTTTATGTTGGTGTCCCAATCTATGAATTTTTAAAAAAAAAGTTATGACTCTCTTAATAAACATTGAATAAATTTGGAATTTTGCTTGTTAGTGAAGTTTAAGAATTTCTAAGATTTTTATCTGTCATCTTAGCTATCTAAGGAGGAGGCATTTAGAAATGGATAATTCAGGGGCCTCTCTAGCGGCGCAGGGGGTTAAGTATTGGCACTGTGAAGCTATCCGCAGCCACTGAAGCATGAGTTCGATAGCAGACCAGGGAGCTGACCCACATGGCACAGCAGACCTCTCCTGTCTCACTCACAGCTCCACTCAGCAGTGTATTTCAGTCAGTCTGCCTGTTCTGCTCCCCATTCTGTCTCTGGTGAATCCTTTCACCTCCCCCTCCTTCCTGGCCTACACCCCAGCTCTTGTATGCGTAAATAAATAAATCTTTAAAAAAAATGGATAATTCAGTAAATGTTGTTGGGATATTAAGTTATAAATTCCTAATGAATTAAAGATCTAAATGTAAAAAGAGAGAACAAAATCCAAATTACTATAATTGGAGATTATTTTAATAATCTTGGGTATCAGATGAGGCCTAAGCAAGTTACAGGATCCAGAATTCATGGGAGAAAAAAAATGATTTTATTGGAGAAAAATATAAAAAACTTTCTATGATGAAAGTCCTATGTTTCTACAAATTAATTTGAAAAGACCACCAAACAGAATCAAGGAGAGGGACAGGCAATCCACTAAAAGGAAAATGCAAAGGGACAAGGAACATATGAGAAGGTGCTCTCCATCACTCACAATAGGTAACATTTCCACCTACTCAGATAGGCAAAAATGAATGTAATTCCTCATACTGTAGGTTACCCTCAAACTGTAGGTGAGGCTGTAAATTACTACTTTTTGGAAGTTAATGTAGCAATATTTTTAAAATAGCATTCTTTGATCCAGAAATTGTTCTTCAGGGGATTTATTTGATAGATCTGTAAGGAACATTATCTAAAGAAATATATAATATTAACTGTAGCATTATTTGTGATAACAAAAGACAGAAATGTCCCATATATATCAAATTATGACATGTCCACATTATTACTAATACTAAAAATGAAGATATTAAAAACCTGTTAATCTATGATCACATTAAATAAAAAACAAGTTATGGAGTGATACATATATATATATATTTTTTAGTATGAACCCACTGTTATTAAATAAACCTTATGTAAGCATGTTTATATAAACAAAAAAAGTAGAGATTTGAAAATTTTTAATAATTTTAGGGTAATGAGGGTAGGATTTGGTGGAGGGTAGAGGAACTACATTTCTGAATTGTGTGAGTTGTTCTAATGAGCATGTGTAATTTATTTATTTTATTTATGTGTACAGGAACTGGGGTGTAGACCAGAGGTGCAGGGGTGAGAGAATTCACCAGAGTGGGGAGCAGAACAGGCGGATCTACTGCAATACACCCTGAGGGGAGAGACAGACATGAAAGGAAAGATTTACCTCATCATTTGGGTTAGCTCCCTGGCTGGGGATCCAACTCATGCTGCAGTGGCTGCCAGTAGCTTGGTAGCCCTGAGTTTAACCCCTGCTCCACCAGGGAAGCCCCTGGTATATGTAATTTAAATGATTGTAATTAAATCATTTAAAAGATTGTATTTTGGAAAGCAGCAAAAAGAGGGCAGTTAAAATAATCTATGTGAAACCATGTGTATTTTACTTGTAAGTGACTTAAGTGTGACCAAAATCCAGCAGTCTTCAGATATTCTATTTCTGAAAATAATATGCTTTTCTTGGAAGAAGTTATTCTCAGGAGATGTGAGTCTACATAGTCCTATTGTAACTAAATAGTTGTGAGTCTGTTTTTGTAGCTGAGAACTCTGATTTTTGGTATACTAACCAGTGTGCTTATTATTCTTCTATTCAGTGGGGATGAACAATACACTTTGATATTTCTCTTGAAAACATTTAAGGCATCTGGCATTTGTGCTTGATAATTCTTTTTTTTTCCTAATGTAAAGACTAGGTTTTATTTTTATTTATTATCTTTTAAAGATTTATTTATTTATGCATACAAGCTGGGGTGCAGGCCAGAGGTGTGGGTCAGCGAGAGTGTTCACTAGAGACAGAGTGGGGAGCAGACAGGCAGATAGACCGAAGCACACTGCTGAGGGAAGCAGCGGGCGAGGCAGGAGAGGTCTGATGTTCTTGAAGGACCCTCCTCGAGAGTGTCTTTTTTGGAAGCCTTCTCTGAAGTCCCTAGTTTAAGTAAACCACTTCTGTGTCTTTACTACCATTGTATCCCCCACCAAATTCAATGGCATAGTCTTTCCATCTCTGCTGCTATTACATTCAGTCCAGGACTTTGAGTTAGTGTAGTAGTTTCTGAATTGGTTTTCCTACTTCCATCCTGGTTTCCTTCCAATAGAGTCTCACACTGCAAACCTCCTCGGGTTTTGTGTTATTTTTATTTTTCTAAATGCACATGTGACTCCTTTTATTTGAACACCTTTATTGGTTCCCCATGGTCAGTAGATAGCCTGGGGGATAAGAGCCTCCGTAACTTAGTTTAAGTCTTTCTTGTCCTGTATTTTCTTGAATTCTTGCCTTTCTTAACTTTTGTTGCATGTTGCTTTGTCTCATGTTGCTTTCTCCCTGAAATACCCCATTTTCTTGGATAGTACTTGTTCTTTAAAACTCTGGGCACAGTTTTAACGTGGAGATCTACCAGACATTTTTTCCTGTCAAATGAGAAAGACTTATTTATTTTTTTTCTGATTAATGATAATGTCATTTTAGAAGATGAAAACAGCTCAGAAGAATATAAGGAATAAAGTAAAAATGACCTAAAATCATAAAGCACAGATTAAAACTTTATTTTGTTTTTAAAAAATATTTATTTATTTATTTATGCATACAAGAACTGGGGTGCTGGCCAGAGGTGTGGGGGGAGGGGTGAGAGGACTCACCAGAGACAGTGGGAAGCAGAACAGGTGAATCTACTGAAGTATACTGTTGAGGGGAGCAGTGGGCGAGGCAGGAGAGGTCTGCTGTGCCATGTGGGAAGCTCCCTGGCCGGGGATCGAACTCTTGCTGCAGTGGCTGTGGATGGCTTCATAGTGCTGTGACTTAACCCGTTGTGCCACCAGGGAGGCCCTCAGATTAAAACTTTAAACTCATTTGTTACTTTGGTAAACAAAGCTATCATTTTCTTGTCCTAAACTAAAAAAAAAAATTGACATAAATATGCTATATACATTGTTTTTGTAACCTCTTTAGTCATATAACATTGGGGTCTCTTTCCATATTTGTGAATGGAATTATACATCACTTTTAAATGGCTGCATTGTTTTTCTTGTAATGAAGAAACTAACTTTTATAGTTTTAGTCTGATGGATACTTAAGGTACTGGATTAATCAGTTCAAACAAGCAGAAACCGTAGGATCTGTATTCTAGCGTGCGCTCTTGTCTATGCACACATTCACACACACATGAACTTGACTTGTATTATGGGGGTTGGCCAAGCAATTGCCAAGTCCACAGAAGGCAGACAGCCAGCAAGGGTGGTCCGGGAGGAATAGAGAGCATGTGCAGCCGGGGCTGCGTGCATTGTCTGATCTCAAGAAGACCTAGGCTCTCCAGGAAAGGGTTATCAACTGATTATGTCAAGCCCATTAGGATAATTTCCCTTTTGATTAATGTAAAAACTGATTAGGGACTTTAATTATATTAGTAAAATTTCTTCATAGCATTGCCTAGCATTTAATAATTGGGAGAAGGTGTTTGTAGGTTATAAAATAGCTATTCCCACCCTTTGCCTACTAGAGACCATCCCCCTTTTATCTCCTCCTACTGCTAGTAGAAAAGGAATTCTAGCAGTTGTAGTTTGTGATTTTTTTCTGATGTAAACAGTGCTTGCATATACATATTTTTTAGCTCCTGGGTACTACCTTTGGATGAATTTCTTAAGGTGGAAGATTTTGAATTGTTCTTTTAACTTCGTAATATGGAAAGGAATGGTAAATTATGAGTTTGAATTAATGTCTTTAATCTTTCGATAATAATATGCTGGAATTAGAACTTTAAAAGGAGGATAAAAATAGTTATGATACTAAATGGTATCAAAATCTTTTATAACAGCTGGTATACTTGAAGTTTTCACTTGCTATTTTTTTAATGACAAGATTTTCTACTAAATTAGTGGAGTTTTTGGTTAAACTTTTTAAACAGTCGTTTGGTTATAAATACATATTTATAACCTAGAAATAAATAGGGGAGGATTGAATAACTCCTTTTGGGTTGTGTGACCACATTTGGAGCAGTCACTGTAGTCAAAAGGATGGAGTTCTGTGATGGACACTTGACGCATTTGCCCATCCCTGGGCCAGGAGTGGATTGAGGCGTGAGGGCTCCACAGCACTGCCAGATGCACGCAAATGGAGCGAGAGGTGCTGAGCAGGTATCTGCAGTCTTCATCACTTTCTTTACTATGTTTTTGAAATTTCTGTGGACATTGACATGAGAGTCAGATCAGGTTCTTATCAGTTATTTCTTAATTGTGTGATCTTAGGCAAATACTTGTCTTTTTAAGATCATTTGCAAAATGGTGAAGATAATTATATTTATTTTTTTCATCTTCCATCAATATTTTTTTTGTAAAATATTTATTTACAGTGACAAAGGATTTTTTTTAAATTTTTATTTGTGTCTTTTACATTACTGTATATTCCCCGTAGGTTTCCCACCACCAGTTCACCCGTGTACTGTCACCATAGTCCCTTGTGCTCCCCTCTCCCCCGTTCTGAGCTCCAATCCTCCCCCCTCTCTCACTGATTGTCACTCTTGTATTTGGTTCCCCTATATTCCTGTTATAAGTGAGACCATTCGATATTTTTCTTTTTCCTTTTGGCTTGATAATTATATTTAAAGATGATATGAGAAAAGGTAAAATGCTTGACATTGTGTCATGTGCATAGTAAGCACTCAGCAGTATTCATTATTATTAAATATTTTTTTTTTTTTTACATACAAGCTGGGGTACAGGCCAGAGGCGTGGGTCAGCGAGAGGGTTCACCAGAGACAGAGTGGGGAGCAGAACAGGCAGCTCAGAAGTACACTGCTGAGGGGAGCAGCGGGTGAGCCAGGAGAGGTCTGCCCCACCATGTGGGATTCTCCCTGGCTGGGCGTCGAACTCACGTCGCCGCTGCCGACAGCTCCACAGCGCAGCGCTCAACAGCTGCGCCACCGGGGAGGCCCTCATTATTACTAATTTTAACTGTTTATCAGTTTTTCTCTTCTACTGAGTTTTGCCTCTTAATTTCTTGTGTACAGATACAAGTTTGATAAAGCTTTTTAGAGCTATTTATAAATAAGATATGTAAGTCAGTAATACAGAACATCTATAAATAGTTATTGCAACATTAAGATTATTTCTGTAACTTTTTCTAATTTGTTTCAAGGTCATGCATTTGGGGAGCTCTAGCCATGTTTCTTTTTATAAAATTGAATCTTCACTGTATATCATAGGTATATAGTACTCTCCCTGTTAGAGAATATCCCTTGTCTTTTCAGCGGAGTACTATTTTTTAGACGTCACCAAAAAGTTTTAGCTTTAAAGACTTAGCTGATAAATATCGGGTTACTTAATAGCGATTCAGTATTTTTGAACCTCTGTGCAGCTGCTGTACTTAATCATTATATACATAATTACTGATACTAACACTCTGAACTTGTTAGATTGGTGTTACTGTTTTATGGATGAGAAAATTGAAGCTCCATAGGTGATAAGAGTATAAACGTTAGGAATGAGACACTGAATTGGAGTCAGACAAATCTAAGTTTGAAGCTCAGCTCTGCCTCACTTCTGCGATCTTGGGCAGACTTTTCTAGGCCACAGTTTCCTTACTTGTAAAATTACAACATAAAATATATATCAAACACCTAGTATAGGGTAGTACATAATAAATGTTCAAGTTTCTATAATTACTTTTATTGCCCAAGAGCCTTTGAGGATGTTACATTTGTAACGTTATCCCATTACCGTTTTGGACAGCAGAAAATGTTCCAAATGTCTTTATTTTTATTACCTCCTATACCATCTTTTCTGAATGATCTTATTCACCAGTGCCTTGGTATATTTTAAGCATATTGGTTAATTTCATCATACTGTAATTATTAATCTTTTGAAATCAGGACAATATCTTTTCTGTTCTTTATTTAGCAGTTCAGTAAACTATATAAAGACTGAAAAAAGAAGACTTGGAATATTTTATATATCTCATTTTGGGCATGTAGGTGCTTAATTATTTAAACCTATTAATAACTTAATTTTAGCAGTAGCCTTAATTTATAGTATAATCTAGGAAAGTAGTTTTATAGAATTCCATGAAACCCATATATGAGCATTTTAAAAGTAAGTATAAACAGTCATGTCAGCAAGAGAGTTTTTTTATTCCATCTCTTACACATGAGTATGAGGGAATCTGGATTTTAAAGGTATTTCAGAAGGGTTTTAGAGGCTCAAATAAATGGAAAGTGTAAAGTCTTATAAAATATATGTTATGCTGCTGCTCACAAGGTTTATTGAGAATGAGGAGAATGATCCAGCTTTTACATCTGCATAATTGAATATATCTTTTGGTAATAATTACCGCAGGTATTTGAAAAAATACAATGTATTCAGTTCTTTTGTTCTTGAAAATAAAGATACTTTGTTTTTATACTCAGTATTGTGAGGATTTGTCTCTACTGAGGAAGATACTGAAAAGTTAGTGAACTGGAAATTCTTTTTTCATCATGTTAGTCCTATGATTTGTTTCATATTTAAGTGCACATGTGAAGTTGAATTGAAGGGGCAGATGGAGAAGCAAAACAAAGACAAAATTATACTTCAGGTTATAGGCAAAGTGCTGTGGTTGGAGGCAATGTTTTGTTGCTTTTTAGGAAACTTAGAATATGATTTTAGGACTATTTGAAAGGCTTGCTTTCTGAGATTATAACTGGATAACTTGAAATTAAACAGAGTTAAGCTTAATGTGAGATTTGATTTTCTTATATGCTTTATTAACATGTCATACTCTGAAATTACTGCTTTTTAATTTTGAACTGGAAAGATTTTGGTGACAGGTGCCCATAACATTTGTTAGTCTTATTTCTGAAGACTTTTGAGTTATTAATGTTAGCTCAAGCATTCCATATTTGAGTGAAAATTAAATATCATCAAACCTCCGAACATTTTTCAGACTTCTTGATAAGCAGTTATCAGATGGAAGATATCAAGTAGAGATGAGATATTAAACTCAAACTTCACATTTTTTGTTCAAAGACAGAAGTTATAAGATTCAGCAAATCCAGCTGCAGACATTTCTGTGTAGAAATATTTGCCTTGCCAGTAAGAGAAATGCATGTTTTAATTTTTTATTGCTTTGTAAATGATCTTCTGCTCTATTCTTGAACACTTTTCTTATTTTTCTATGCTCTATAAATGAATCATGGTTTTGAAATTTCCTACATCTGTAATAAAAATGAAATTTGATTGGTTAGTAATAAAGAAGGTTTTTTTCATAAAAGCAATCATTTTGTGTGGCAATTCCCATTAACTGTAACCGCGTTAGCAAAATAGAAGCCATAAAAAAGGTTTCCATTGTGCTTACACACTTAGCTGTGTTTTTGTGCTGATTGTATATTTTTATCTCTAGGAACTTTCATAAGTGTAAGAAGTTTTTTCGTGATAATTTGCCTTAAAAAAAAGTTGTGTATATGTATTCCAGTGGATACAGATATTATCCAGGAATTTCCACTCAAATATCCTGTTTCATTACCTGGTCAAAATATATAGAGGACTGGCTAGAACATCATGCAAATAAATTGTATTGCTTGTTTGACATGAAGAAGACATCATTACTCCAGCCTTTATTTCTGTAAGGTAGTATTGACAGCTGATTCCTTATTGATCTGGCCTTTTGTGACTTCCTTTTCTTTTGATTTTAAGTCTTTATGTTACAGGAAAATGTTTGGCATCATGAATTATAAGAAATGTTCCTGATTTTCTTTTTTTATAAATTTAAAAAAGAATATTTATCAATGAAAAAATGTGTAAAAATAAAATTTACTATCCTTTTATAAGAACTTATTATCCTGTTTTTATTACTTCTTAATTTAATGTTCTGGTTTAGCTAGTGGAAGAGAACTAGTTATGTTAACTGTTTAAATGGTAATGAGATTGTGAATTTTTCTTGATGTATTTTCTCATCAAACAGATTTCTCCTTTTTGCCATATGTTTTACTTATTTTCCTATATTGTCATTGGGTTGCTGTTTGGAGAAGGTAACATAATGTAAATAAAAAATTAAACATTTAGAAAGGGACATTTGTTTTAGAAATCATGGAGTGTAATATTTGAGTTTTAGTAGCATAACTGAGTCACTTTTCTCTTAGATTTTCTTTTTTCTCATTTCCTGAATTGTGTAGCAACTACCATCAGATTGGAGTTTTAAGTGATGAGGGCTAAGCCATTGTAATCACTAGGTTCTGAATTCCAGGGACTAGAAGTCAGCAGTGATGTGGTTAGGAAGTTGGAGAGTGAGATTTCAGGAAGGTAAAGTTTCAGGGTAATGGGTTAATAAAATGGAACTCTCTGGTGGGAAGGTGACAATGTCATATTCTATGCTGGAAGCAGTAAAGTAGAATTGATAAACACAGTTGATCAGGGACCATGTGGTAACTGATTTATATGAACAGAAGGAATTCTGTGAGTTCAGATGAACCAACATTTAATTCTGACTTTAATGATAAGTGTGTGACTAGTAACTTTTAAAACTATAACTGTCAATTACTGTTGTGTACAAACTACCCTATAACGTAGGGGTATAAAACATCCATTTTGTTATGTTAATGTTCTGTGGGTCAGTAATTCAGACAGGCCACTGAAAAGATAGCTTGATTTTACCTTATGGTGTCAAAATCCTCAGCTGGAAAGAATCAAAGTCTAGGAATGATCCAATAGTTGAGGGTTGGAAACATCTGGAATCATTTTTACCCACGTCTTGACAATTGATTCTGGTTAGGAAAACAGCCAGGAACATAGCTGGAATACTTAAACTTGACTTCTCCTTGTGGCCTGGGCTTCTTAAGAACCTGGTGGCCTCAGGGTAGTCAGACTTTTTATGTGGTGGCTCAGTTCTCCAAAGGCCTGTGTCCACGCTGACAGGGAGAATCTGCATCACCTTATATGAGCTTGCCTTGGAAGTCTCACAGCATTACTTCCATTATATGCTGTTGGTCACAGAGAGTTGACGTCTGAACAAATTCAAGGGGAGAGGAATTAGACTTCACCTCTTTATTGAGATGAAAGGGCAAGGTGTAGTTCTAAAAGAATTTGTGGGACAGGAGATACTGTGATCATCTTTAAGAAATGTAATCTGCCACCGTAACCAAGGTGGTAATATTCTGGTCTTAACTGAGTTTCAGTTAGAGCTGAGACCTTAGTAGCACCATTCATGACTTAATAGAGGATCTAAAATGGGATAGGGGTGGAGGGAGATGGGGGTATGTAGAGTAGTTCTGGGATTGTTTGCACATTGCAGTCAGTTGAGTGTGAAGTGCTCAAATCAGCCATCTCTGCCTTGCATTGCCCTTCCCAGTTGGCGTACACATACTTGCACACGTTCCTTGTTTTGTTTTGTTTTACCCCTCACAAGGGCCTATATTGTGATGTTGAAGGTACTTATATGGCAAATGTATTTTTAAAACAATCATTGCTCACTGGTCTGTGCATTATGGTTAAGAACCATTGGATCATTTGAAGAGAAAGTGAGTTCATGAGTTTACACTGTTCAGTTAATTTGTTTTGACCATTTTATTTTCAGAGGTACACTTTTTTTTTTTTTTTTGCTGTCAGATGTCTTTCACACTTTAGACAGCAAAAGACCTGCTTATATTTTCCACAGAATATTTTGGTTAAGCTGAGAACCTAATTTGTGCTTGGTATATTTCTAGGTGCCGGAATATAAAAGGAGTAACATAGTTATTGCCTTTGATGAACTTAACATTCTTCATCCATTCTGCAAGTGAACGTGTGGGACATATTCATTGAAACAGAGCATTGAATATGAAGTCGTGTATCCTGTATCAGAGATGCTAAATTAGCGGGCTTTAACTGTGTACTTTACATTCAGAATTAGGGATGTTATATTTTTAACTTTTCAATTCCTCTCCCTCCTCGCCTTTTGTTTGGCACACTTGTAATTATTTTTCAAATCTAGTTTAGATTTCATCTTATCTTGTGACTCTTTCATGTCTTCCTCAGGAAGCTTTACTGATTCAAGAGCATTCCTCTAGTGCTTTATGTTTTCCTGGTGTGGTGCTTATATTAATAACAACTATTGATTAAGTACATTTTGTGAACTAGAGACTGTATGTGGTACTTACATATAATTTATCTAATTTTATGCATCCAGCAACCTTACAGAGTAGGTAACATTTCCCCTTTTTACAGATGAGAGAATTGAGGTAAGAAGGGATTAAGGTACTTGGCCAAGGTCACTCAGACAGTAAGTTGTAGAGTTGGAAAGGTTACTAACTCAGGCGGGTCTAACTTCAAGGCCTTTGTTTTTTCCCTATGCTACCTTTATTTACTTATTAGAAATAAGTAAATATTGGAATAAAGTAAATAAATGATTATGTGTCTTCTCTCTCTCCCTGTATCCTCTACCCACTTAACAAAATCAGATCCTAGAGAGCAGTGAGTTTTATATTCATCTTTGTCTTTTCCTTATAGTCCCTAGTACATTTTGAAAGTTTATTAACCTATGTTCAGTTAAATGCCTTTCATATATATAGTTTCTACATCTCTGAGGATTTTCTACCCCAGCACTCCTTTTCATGAAGAGATTCTGTGATGATTAGGCTATGCTTTTTTTTTTTTGATTGTTTTTGGGGAACCTTGCAGTTCTGCCCAGCTCTGAGGAGATGTAACAACACATGAAAGCCTCTGTAGGGACTCAGTTTTTCTGTGGTTAGCTTGGAGGAGTAAGGAAGGAGGAGGAGAGAGAGAATTTTTTGGCTATATAGCTTGATGTGAGAGAGCCAGTCTATGTTAAGTAACTTGAGTAGTGAGCACATAGTAGATATAAAAAACGATAGTTGCTGTTATTGCACATACTGTATTTGGTTTAGAGGAGTGGGAAGGCATCAATTTTCGATTTTCCAGGATTAGATTTAGAGAACCATTAAACCTTAAGGTAGGTTAATATTGTTAGCATTGTTGAGGTCTGAGACTTGTATGGGACTGTTTGTCTTCTGTTGTTTTTTGGCCAGAAATTGCTCTTTTAATCTTACCCAGCTGTCTTTGTATATTTCTGCTATTGATCTCATATTTATCTCTATTTCTCAGAGACCCTCAGACATGATGTGAATGTTGTCTTTTCTTTTATGAATTTCAGATTACCATTTTAAAAAAGAGAACTCAAATTTTGAGTCCTAACTATAAGGTTCATATCTATTCAATCATATATATTTGACCTGCTTTATATTGGAAAATAATGAAAATGGTAGATCATTTTCATAATGGGACAGAGTCTAAACATTACTATTTGAGAACATGACACACATACTTACTAAGAGAGAATGGAAGGTTTTAAATTTAACTTGTATTCACTTTAGCCTGAGTTACTGGCTTATTGATGCTGTGAATTTGTTTACTCAGCTCTTGTTAGCCTCCAGTAGTTTGTCAGTTTTATGAAATTGATCTCTAGTTTCACATAGATAGGTTTGGATGGCTCATGTTCAAGTCTCATAATTACTTAATTTTACTTTCCATATTGATTACATTTAATGGAAAAACCTATTATTTAACTACTTTGGTTCCAAAATAAGTGAAGCTTCAGTTCATTAATCTTAAAGGCTTATTCGAGAACATTATAAAATTGCAACATGTTACTACTAAAACATGGCATTAAGCCATATCCACAACTACTTAAGTAGAATAAGATGGACAGAAATCTTCTTGAATAAAATGAGTTCACACAGATTCTCACTACTATATTCTCTGAGGCGAATGAATGAAGAAATGAAAAGAACTTAATCTTATTTCAAATATGTTCTGTGTCCCAGAAACTCATGGTGTGTGTGCGTGTGTGTGTGTGTGTGTGTGTGTGTGTGTGTGTGTGAGAGAGAGAGAGAGAGAGAGAGAGAGAGAGAGAGAGAGAAAGAGAAAGAGAGAGAGCGTGCTTCTGCTGTGCTTGGATTCTTGGTCTTATCTCTACAGTGTCAGAACCTCTAAGTTTAGAGTTTGGAGGATACATTTAATTTCATGAAGCCCTGAGTTGATTCTTATACACTGAGGGTTGAGAAGCAATTTTGTAAGATGATTATAATTGTTTTATTTCTAACTATTTATTGTTACCCAAGAACTTTATTTGTGGACTCTGTAAGAGGGTTAGCTAATATAGTTGTGTGTGCACTGACTCTGGAACCAGACTCCCTGGGTTCAAACCCCAGGATTTAACATTTCTTGCACTGTGACTTTGGGCAAATCACTATGTTTATGCCTCAGTTATCTTATTATGAAATAGGGATAGTAATAGTGACTTTCCTCATAAAGCTGTGAGATAGTTACTATGTCAAGCACTTTAGTGCACAGTAAATACAGTATGAGTCTTAAAATTTTTTACTTACCTCATATTTACTGAGGTATAATTTACATACCATTTTTAAGGGTATAGTTCAGTGATTTTTGTAGTATATTTAGAGAATTGTGACTGGCTTTTTCCTCTGAGCATAATGCTTTTGAAGTTCATCCATGTGGAAGCATGTGTCAATATTTGGTTCTTTTTTTATTGCCAAATAGTATTATTTTGTATGGATATACCACATTTTGTTTATCCATTTACCAGTTGATGGTCATTTAGTTGTTTCCAATTTTTGACTATTGTGAATAATGTTGTTGTGAACATACATCGCAAATACCTTCAAGTGGAATTGTTGGGTCGGATGGTAATTCTGTGTTTAGCAATTTAAGAAATTGCCAAACTTTTTACATTTCCGCCAGTGGTGTGTGAGAGTTCTACTTTCTCCTCATACTTTAAACATTTATTATTACCTGTCTTATTGATTAGTCATTCTAGTGGGTGAAAAGAGATATCTCATTGTGATTTTCATTTTCCTAAAGACTAATGTTATTGAGTATCTTTTTCATGTGCTTATTGACCATTCTTATATCTTCCTTTGGAGAATTGTGTGTTTAAATCCTACACCCATTTAAAAAAATGAGTTATTTGTCCTCCTTTTTATTGTTGAACTGTAAGAATTCTTCATATATTCTGGAAATAAGCTGGATGAGTATTGGGGATTCTTAAGTGCTATCATCATCTGTCAGATAGAAGTTAAGGTAGAATTTGACCATAAGGAGATTGAGTCTCATTTTTCTCTAGTTTTATTTGGGCCCCAGCTTTGTGAGTGGAAAGCTCTAGCCTCTTCTAGTTTTTCCTGAATTTTCAATCTGCTTTGTTGTCTATCTGCTTCCTGAATGGCAGAGTATTAGAAGCCATTTGCCTGGGACATTAATTTTTTATCATTCACCCATATGCTCCCTCTTTGGGTCCCTTTAATCTTTAGTTTACACTTTGTTACAAATGAATGGGTGCTTGCAAATATTGATAAGGGATTTTTGGGATATGATTGATTTGCCAAGGGCTCAGTAAATTGGCATTCATTTGGTATTTTGGAGATTGTGCACTGTTGCTTATAATATTTCCTCAGTTCTATGTAACATAGATCAAGTAGACTTACACTTTGTTATTGTATATCAAATTTTTTTTATTGTCATAGTCTTATAGAATCTAGTATTTGTCAGAGCTCTTAACTTGAAACATAAAGGTAACAAATATGGAGACAGGCTACATGAGACCATCAAAATGTTAAGTACCTTAAAGGTAGACACTTGATTTTCTTTATAATTTTATCTTTAGTGCTTTGAATAGTGTTCCTAGTATATTATATTCTGTGGGGGAAAATCTGTATATATTCTGTGAGTATTGAGTGAATGATAAAACAGATTTGGCTGTTCACTTTCTAAAATGGGAACTATGTAGAATTTACATATTTGTATACAAGTAATAAAGACTATATAGTGGATTTTGATGTCAGTCAGCAAGTTTCCTCTCCATGAACACCGATAATAACTTGTAGCTAGGGAAATAGTTTTGGTCAGAATCTTCTTTCAGAGTCCAGAATTCCCTTTGTATTTGTGTCTTATACTTATCTAGTCTGTCTTAGCATGTCTGCTTCTTGTTTGGGGGCTCTTATTTCCATAAGATAGTCTTTACTCTTTGTATCTGCTCTTGCTTGTGGTATATCTTTAAGTAGCTGCTATGATTTGAATGTTTGTACACCTCTTTCCTCCAAATTCATGTACTGAAATTCTAATTCCCACAGTGATGATAGTAAAAGGTGGAGCCTTTGGGAGGTGATGAGATCCTGAAAGCTTAGAGATTAGTGCCCTTTTAACAGATTCCAAACGGCTCCCTGGTCTCTTCCACCATGTGAGTACATAGCAAAAATTTTCAGTAAGTGACATCCTTTACTGGAACTTTATCGTGCTGCACCCTGACTCACACACTACACCTCTAAGAAATAATTTCACTTGTTTATAAGCCACCCAGTCATGATATTTTGCCTTAGCAGTCCCGATGTACTAAGAAAGTAGCCTTACCACCATATTACAAAATACTACCTCCCATTCATTACTTTAGTTTTATGGAAATGACAACGTGAGACTGCATTTCTATATTTTCCCACCTGAGCCACTTCCTGACATGAACTTGATATCTGACAGTTGAGATGATGGGGGAATGGTTTTAGCACTTTGTGTGCCAGTGCCCTTTAAATTTACCAGCCCTTGGGGCCGGCCATTTTCTGTGCCACCGCATGGGTGGTATAAGCATTCAATAAAACACACACAGCTCCTGAACTGCTGGATATATTTTAATGAAATTTTAAATGCATAGAGATTATATACCAGAGTAATCAATTAGAGCGTGGTATTGTTCAAAGCATGTCCCTCTATGGAGTGGACCACAACAAAATCCACAAATGAAGCGGGTTTCACTTCTCTTTTTCTTGGCTGCACATACTCTACATGGTCTCTGAGGGATTTTCTTGCTCCCAGCACTATTTTCTCTACTTTATGCCTTTTCATGTCCATTGAAAGTCTTCCTGTTGGGTCCATCTTAGGTGCACGGCTTATAGGAGAAATATGAACGTTTTTCTCTTGTGTGTCGGAGATGGGCTCTTCTGGGCTCGTGTCTGGCAGTGAGATGGGCTTGTGTGTCTGAGATGGGCTCACCCAGTTTCTGGCTACTTCATGCAGGAATTTTTTATACATAATTTGTTTTCCATTGAGCTTTACATACACCCTAAAATAACTGAATAGGGCACAGTGCAACAAATACAGTACTGTCTTCTTTGACCACTTGGTGGTCTTTCTCATTATTGTGCAGTATGACAAATATTTGTCCGCACGGTCTACTCCCTTCATATACTTGTTGTATTCCAAGATGGACTCCAGCTTCCTTATTCTCTCTCCGTTTTTCTGTCCCTCTTCTCAGATTCTAGGACCCATGAAGAATGAATGGTAGAGATCATGTGAACCTCCTGCTTGTCTTTCCAAATTTGCACGAGAACATCTTTTTTTCTTTGGAATGCTGACTGGCCTTTCTGTAGTTTCATGGATTTCAGACATTCAGGAAGACCTCTATTTACTCTGACTGTGCCACAGATTCTTGTTCTGTTTTGAAGAAGTTTTTCGGCAATGCTTACACTATTACAATAGTTACCCATGTAAACATGGTGCCACAAACCTGTATTTGGCCCTAAAACTGACAGAATTGTATCCACTTATTACCCTCACCGGTATAAATTTGCAAATTGCAAATATATCCAGTGATCGCTTCACATACCATACGCACTAATATTCCATATTTTGTCAGCTTGGCAGGGTTGTATGTACGAAAAGATAGTTGCCCTCGCCATGGTATCACGCCTTTGTCAAGTGACAGTTCGTGCCTAGGTTTGTAGACACTTGCAAATTTCTTTAGAAGGTTGTTCAAAACTGGGCCTCCCCGGTGGCGCAGCGGTTAAGCGCTGCCCTGTGGAGCTGTCGGCAGTGGCAACGCGAGTTCGACGCCCGGCCAGGGAGAATCCCACATGGAGCGGCAGACCTCTCCTGCCTTGCCCGCTGCTCCCCTCAGCAGTGTATTTCTGATCTGCCTGTTCTGCTACCCGCTCTGTCTCTGGTGAACCCTCTCGCCGCCCCACGCCTCTGGCCTGTACCCCAGCTTGTATGTATAAATAAAAAATAAATCTTGGAAAAAAAAAAAAAAGAAGGTTGTTCAAAACTGGTAAAACCTTGAATATCCTCCCTGAATTTTCTGAGACATCTTCATTATTTGAAAAATGCCATGCGTGCCATATTTGGCGGAACCTGTTTTTACTCATTACCTTTGAAAATATAGAAGTTTCTGTTAGAGGGTCCAGTGTCCAGTAATCACTTATTCTTTGTGCACCTGCCCCATAAGGATAACCAAACCTAAAATTTTTTTCATTTCTCCAGTGGTTATATCTTGCCACTTCAAACTTTTAGGTGATTCTTTAGGTGATTTATGGGCATTTTGCTCATGATAACGATTTGATTCCTCCACCATCATCGAAAAGAGGTCATCCCCAATAAACAAACTATGTCACTCACATTTTTTGGATCATGTGGAGTAATTTTCACACCTGGTGTGCCAGCAAATGTTTCTAAAGCAGGAATAATGTCGTCGTCCGACCAAAATAAAACATCGCCAGTTGTCGTGCTAGTCACACCATTACTGTCATCAACTTCAGAATCGCTGGAATACTGCAGAGGTAGAGCACGAACAGTTTTCTTGGTAATTATTATATCTTCGTCACTGTCACTTGGCATTTCATTATCGTTTTCCTCAGAACTTCGATCAGTTCCTTCACAACTTAGGACATCAGACAAATTATCGGCAAAAACTTCATTTAAAATTTCATTTTTGCTCATTCCCCTTCTGTTCTCAGCAGCCATGATTGCGTAATGGTAACAGTAAATGTCACAGGTTAAAAAAACTGTAATATCTCTCATAAAAACCTTACACCTTCATCAAAACAATGTGTAAAGCTTCTAGATTGAGTACGATCAAAGAAATAGCTCCTAATATTCCAAATAAATCCATGGAGTGAAAAACCGGAGACTAGATGAACACGTATTAATACGTGAGCGGCCACCTGATACTGGTGACAAAAACACGTACTAATACGTGAGCGGACCACAAAGTGTTAAATTCCTTTTGGGGGAAGAAGTACTTTCTGCTTAAATGTCCTGTGTAATATTAAACATCCCTGTGAGATAGTAGCTCAGGGGCATTGCTATTTAATCATGTAGTAATCAATATTATCTGTGCTTTTGGGTTGTTTTTTAATTGTACTATAGTTTACAGTTTGAATTGCTTTTAAATCTGGTATAGAGCTCTTAAAATTCGACTTTTGATAAAGTCCCATGTCATACTTTATCATGCTTTAAGTCTGAACATCTTAAAAATCTGTTTTAAATTAAGCCATCATATCATAACTGCATAAAACTTGATAGGTTCTGAACTTAGTGTCTGTGTTGATATCATTGAGATCATCCGTATAGTATTTATGTCAAGCTGGTAAATTTATTTCCTTTTTTTCTCTTAGTATTTTGCAATAACTTGTCTATGTTTAAGAACTGCCAAATGCTCTTTGAGCATTTTGTTATATCAGTAGTATTTGCATTTACACCTTTGGCAGGAAGCCACCAAAATTTGGAGATATGCTATACATGTTTCTTACTCCTTTTGAGTAACACTGTCTAAATAGTCTTTGGAAACTGAAGAGATGACATCTATGAGCTTTTGGAATCAAACTGCTTAAGGATAAACTGGGTTTGACTTCATTAGTGCACAAATGATAAGTTTGTGTAGAGTTATTATAGCATTAATCAATTTGATGGATTGGAAATATGACAGTACTGAGCAGTGTGTAATATTAGTGCCTATTATTCTACAAATTATGTCTTCACCTACATTCTTATGCCAGAGGAGTCATGTTGTACATTAAGAATGCAAACTTAAACACACACACATACACACACACACACACACACACACACACACACGGCAGTTCTTTTCATGGCCCTTCTCTTGTCCTCTTATTAGATCATCAAGAGATAGAGTTTGGAATTAGACTTGTTTATTATTAGGTTATAACAATAGCATACTGTGAAATACTTTGAGTTGAATGGAATAGATAGATCATCTGCCACCAGAATGACTTATCATTAACTTGGTATTTGAGGGACTATTGCAGACAAAGTGTAGGGTCTATAAGAGACCTAGGGATGTCCATATGTGAATTCACTGGCCAGTAATCATTTCTCTAAATCATTTCATCTCTAATGGATTAATAGTAAAGAATATTAATTTTTTTTCTTGGTTGATAAAACTTAAAATTAGTAGGTACCTTAAAGATAAGTAAATGAGATGCAAATAGTGTATTTTTGGGGCTGTGGGTATTGTTTTACCATATATGCCTTTCTAACACTGTGTATTTTTATTTTATCTTACGGCTTTCGAAAGTACAAATATGTATCCTCATTTTTTTTTTTAAATCTGATCTCTTCCAACATAAATACTTATAGTAAGATGTGGTACATATACACAATGGAATACTATTCAGTATGCAAAGAAGATAAACACATGCAATTTGCAGCGACATGGATGGAATTAGAGGGGAATCATACTCAGTGAAATAAGCTAGAAAGAAAGAGAAAAATATTGAATGGTTTCACTTATAACAGGACTATAGGGAAACCAAATAGGAGAGAGACACTCAACGGGGGTGGGGTTCGGGTTGGGGGAGCATAAGGGCACAAATTGGAGTAGAAAAGGTCACAAGAGACCACGGAGATGGATCACGGGTGAATTGGTGGTGAGTTACCCAAGGGGAATACAAAATGTAAAAGATATAAATAACATTAAAAATATATTTAAAGAAGTACAGTAACAGAGAATGCTTATTTGAAAAATCTAAAAGCACTCATTTGGATAAAACAAAACAAACACCTGTCCATTCCACTAAAGACTGAAACTTTAAGAGGTAGTTCCTGTGCTCCTGGTTAAAAGAAACACTAAATGTAAAATAACACTGGTCAACATTGAGATTGTTACTGACTTAAAAAGTCCCTAATCTGTAGTATCTTGGTGTGCTGAACATGAATATAACCCTGAAAATTTTTTATTAACTCTCGTTTTGAAGATATTTCATATAATTCATTTTATATATTTCACCGTGTAAATTTATCCAGTAGGACTGTAACAATATCCTAAGTCAGCCTAGAATGATGTAATACTGCGTTGCATTGCATAATACCACCATGCACACATCATCCAGAGTTGATTGCATCATTTTCTGATGCAATGCAATACTACTGCCAGGTGGCTGCTGAAGTAAGCTGACGTCAGCAGTGCACTATAGAAAGCCCTGTTGGAAAGGTTAGGCACTGAAAATATTTCAGACTTTGTGCAAGACAGTTTAAGCTACTGTTCTGCAGAACTGTTGTTATTTTATCCATTTAGGCACAATACGGAACAGTCATGCCTTTAAAGTGCGTTAATAGCGTGGACAATTTCTGCTCTATTTGTGGGGAAGTGACATTTGCCAACCAGAAGAAAAGCATCAGTTCTCAAGTGAAGAAGGCTTATCATCTTGACTTTGGATGCAAGGTTGGTGACCAGGACAAGCCTTGGGCCCTGCATGTATGCTGTGCTCCATGTACAACACAGCTTTCACAATGGTTCAATGGCAGAAGACCATCAATGCCGTTTGCAGTCCCCATGGTGTGGAGAGAGCCAAGCAACCACATGAAAGACTGTTATTTCTGCTTGGCGCCGCCTCTTTCCGGCGGAATAATGAAGCCAAAGAAGTCGAGAATAGTCTACCCAAACATTCTGTCTGCATTGAGACCAGTTGCACATGGTGAGGGACTGCCTATTCCAGTACCTCCAGCAGAATATTCTCTTGATTCATCTGATGAGGACAAGGGTGAGCCAACCTGTTCTTCTGTTCCATCAGCATGCAGTGATCCAGGTTTTCACTGTGGTGCATCATCAACCCCACATAGACTAACACAGGAAGAACTAAATGACCTGGTTTGTGATTTGGACTTATCCAAGAACAAGACAGAATTGCTAAGATCAATACTGAGGGCCTCATGAATGCCTTAGAAATCCTAACTCATGACCCACAAGAATGGAGACTATTTCTCGATTCTTCGAAACTGAGTTTTAAGGCTGTGCTTTTGCACAGTGGAAACCGTCTTCCAGCTATTCTATTCCTGAACAGCAGTACAAGAGACAAGAGAAGGTATCTAAGAAGTAGTCTGTGACTTGATTTTTTTACAGGTGTTAACCGTAGGCCTATTACTATTGGTATGCATTTCGTGATGTAAACATCAATTTATTGCCGATTACAAAAAAAAACTAGAGCCAAAATTAGAATTTGGCTGGTCACATTCGTGTTGAGCACATACAAATTGATAGCAAATGACTAATTTTATTTTAGTAACAGGACTTTTGTAAAAATTTGTTGACCAGCGTAATCAGGGAAGTTTTGTCTGTACAAAATTGGGCAGTAGGTAAAGAACTTAACAGGTAAGAGACTTATAACAACATTAATTAGATAGAAACTTACGAGGTAGTTTGATACTTGTTTTACTTCTAGATTTTTTTCTATCTACAAAATAGAAATGTATTTCTTTATAAAAGTAATAAAATTTTTTATGGATCTTTTGCTAGGGTATAGTAAATAGTTCTAATTTTAAAGAATGAATTATAGCCAGTGAGAATACACTAGAGTAAGTTACTGCTTTAGTATGAAAATGATGTAGTTTGTTACTGTGAAAGAATTTATGAAAAGTGGGTAATTTTACTTTTAAACTCTTATAATAAAAATGTTAGCTTAAATGCTATTTATACAAAGAATATTTAAATTTCACACTTATAGCATGTATTATAAATACTGTACTTAATTTGGAACAATTGAGAAGCCAAGTCTTTAATGAATAATCTCAGAACTATGGAAAATTTTGATATTCTAGGAACTTACTATCTAGACAGGAATTAAGATATGGATATACTAGTAGAATACAGTAGAAAGTAATATATGGTATAAGACAAGTACAAACTGCTATGGACAGTATATATAAAGGAGAAATTAGTTTTGTTTAATTACGAAAGTCTTCTGGATGGAGTTGGCATTTAATGTTGGCCTTGAAAAGCCTGTAAGATTTGTGTATGTTGTAGTGAAATAATATCCTGGACAGAGGGCAACAGTTTGAGCAGTTACAAAGGTGAGAATGTATGAAGTATATGGGAGCAATATAATTTACTCTGGTACAATTAGCACATCCTGTTTGGTAGACGCTATTCCTAAGCGCTATTCTGGCTGCTTCTCACTAATCTGTATGTTCTTTTCTAGCTTTTACTGTGGTCAGAAAGGTGATTTCATTAGAATGAAGGGGGAGAGTTCCTTGTTCAATGGAACATGAATTACTTGATTCCCTGTAAAACTTTAAATAAATAGTTATTAGAACAGTGTGTCCCAAAGTGAGGTGGGGTATATATACCCTGTGTCATGTAAGATTATCCTTTTAGGGACAGGAAGACAATAGTAGAACTCAGATTTCAATTTATTTTTTAACTCTACATCATCTTTAGTGTGTTTTATAATGTGTATGATTTATTAGCACAAGAATACCATGTGATATCTAAATCTATTTGGCCTGCATACTGAAATATTTTATTGGTGATCTTTGGGGTAGAGCTACTGGATGTGGAAAGGGTAACAGTTAAATGGCTTGCCAGGTGTTTGAGGGACTTATGCTAGAGCTAGGAGTATTATAGCAGTAATATCTGATCAGAACTATGTTTGATGAAGGCATAGATACGGATTTTCAGGTTTAGGGTCAGTTCCTAGGTAAGTTTATAGAATTAGATCCTGCCATCTCTTTCAGGCACTGTTTACTACTTTTACAGTTGTGTCACTGGTTGTGTATTGAAGTTTTTTGAGCCATATTGTGTAACATTTTAACCTTCCTTGCTGCTTCTTAGACTTAAGTGGTACAGAGTAATAACAATGATGGTGGTAATAATAAACATTTATTCAGTTAACATTTACTGATTGCCTATTAAGTGCTGGGTTCTAGGGATGAAGTGGCAAGCAAAACTCAGACATGAATATTGGATTCCTTGGTGTTTGTGTTTTAGTGGGGGAGTAAATAATCAAATAATTCTGAAATTGTAAAAATGTTGACTGTGATAGATGGTACAAAGGAGTATACGTGCTATTCAAGCTTGTAAAGGAGTGTTTGAACTATTCAAGAGGGTCAATGAAGACTTCCCTGAGGACAGGACTTGCTATATAATTTGTAGTACCCAGTGCATAATGAAAATGTGAGTGTTGGTGTTTAAAAGAACTTCAGGACTGTTACAGCAGAACATTTAATCCAGACTAGAGCTCTACTTAGTGCAGGCTCTGTGCGTGCCACTGCACAGGTTGCAGGTCCATAAAGTTGGCACAACCTGAGGAAGTGATGTTTGAGCTGAGATGTGAGAACACAATAGGAGGGGAAGATTATTCCAGGCCAGAGGAAGCAGCACAAATGAGTCTCTGGGGAGGAAGGAACATGGCACATTCAGAAACTGGATGAAGGCCAGGGTGGCTGGAATACAGAGAGTGTGGGTAGAGAAAGACACAGCTAGAGAGGTACTACGAGTGTGATGTATAAGGCCACATTGAGGATTATGATTTTTATTCCATAGCGGTGAACTATTGCTGTGTGTTAGACACAGTGTTTACTTTTGTTGTGCTAATAATACCAGTAACTGGCACCTTTATTTATTTATTTATTTTAAGGATAATAAAGTATCTTATTTCTTAGTGGGGAAACATCTGTATGATATACAGTAGTGGAACCAGTGAAGTCTGGGACCTGTGTATTTAGGGTTCTCTGGATTCAAGTCTCCAGTAGACTACTTATCTTTAAATTTCCCTAATAATATACTTGAAGTTTAAATTTAAGTTATTTTTTCCCTACCACCATCCCTTATACCCCTTTGACCCTTTCTCCCTCTTAATTAACAGTAGAAACCTTACTTCCTTTATTAGTATCAATTAGTTTCCTTTTTAAAGTATTTTGTTTTGTCAAATTATCTGTTATATAAATATCCACTGTTTTTCTTTATTGTTCTGACCTGCTACACATAATTCCTTCAAACACCTTTCATTTTCCTGTAAATGGCAACATTCATCATTCCTTTTGGCTGAATTAGCCTAGTGTACATATACCACATCTTCTTACTCCAGTCCTTGATCAGTGGACACTTGTTTGTTTTCCATTTCCTAATGATTGTAAATTTTGTTTCCATGTCCTAATGATTGTAAATTTTGTTGCTTATACTTTAGATAGGTGCCCAGGAGTAGAATTGCTAGGTTATATAGATTTCCATTTTTAATTTTTTAATGTAAATCTAAATTGCTTTCCAAAATGGCTGCACCAATTTACATTCCCACCAATAATGTAATAGAGTATCTCTTTTCTTTACATTCGCTCTAGCTCATGTTGTTGGGGGTCTTTTTAATAGGTTCCATTCTCATGGATATGAGATGATTCCTCATTGTGGTTTTAACTTTCATCTTCTTTATTAAGAGCCGTTATGAAACACTTTTCCATGTATCTGTTGGTCTTCTGGATATCTTCTTTGATGAATTATCTGTTCAGATCTCCTGCTCATTTATTAATTAGGTTTTTAAAAATTGAATAAATTTTTTTGTGTATCTTGGATATTAACCCCTTATCAGTCATGTCATGTGAATATTGTCTCCCATTGAGTAGGATGTCTTCTTAATTTATATTTTCTTTTGCTGTGTAAAAGCTTTGTAACTTTAGGTAATCCCAGTTATTAATTTTTGCTTTTATTTCCCTTGCCATAGAGAGAAAGTATCCAAAAATATCTTTTTCACTGATGTCATGGAACACACCATCGGTGTTTTCATCTATATATATTTTATTATTGTTGGTCTTATATCTCAGTCTTTAATCCAATTGGAATTGTATGTATGGAGTTAGTGATTCAACTTCATACTTTTATTTATGACCATCTAATTTTCCCAGCACTGAAAACATACTTGCAAAAGAATGAACTTAGACCTCTACCTCACACCATGCACAAAAATCAACTCAAAATAGATAAAAGACCCAAATGTAAGACCTTGAACCACAAAATACACAGAAGAAAATACAGACAAAACACTACTTGACATATCTCAGAAACATCTTTAAAGACATATCCCCTAAAGCAAAGAAAGTGAAGGAAAAGAGAAACAACTGGGGTTACATCAAACTAAAAAGCCATTGTACAGCAAAAGAGACACTAACCAAAACAAAAAGACACCCTACTGATTGGGAGAAAATCTTTGCACACAATACAACTGATAGAAACTGATCACAGAAAGTTACAGAGAGCTTGCAGGACTCAACAGAACAAACAATCCAGTCAAAAAATGGGCAGAAGAGCTAAAAAGACACTTCTCCAAAGAGGAAATACAAAAATGTTCAACATTGCTTAAATCAGGGAAATGCAAAGCAAAACCACAATGAGATACTCCTTTATACTGGTGAGAATGGCACATGTTAAAAAAATAGGCAACAACAAATGTTGGTGAGGATATGGAGAAAAAGAACTCTCCTACATTGCTGGTGGAAATGCAAACTGGTCCAACCACTGTGGAGCTACCATATGACCCAGAAATTCCACTCCTAGGAATCTACCCAGAGGGCACAAAAACATTAATTCAAAAAGATACCTGCACCCCTATGTTTTTTGCAGCACTATTTACAATAGTTAAAAAATGGAAACAACCCAAATACCCAAAAATAGATGACTGGATTAAGAAGGTGTGGTAAATATACACTTACAGAATACTATTCAGTGATCAAAAAAGATAAACTCGCGCCATTTGCAGCAACATGGATGGAGCTATAAGGGATCATGCTCAGTGAAATAAGCCAGAAGGAAAAAGAAAAATATCAAATGGTTTCACCTATAGGAGGAATATAGGGAAATTAATAAGGGATCAGGGACAAAAAATAACAACAACAATAATAATAATAATAATAAAAATAAAATAAAACTAGCAGGCAACTATAGCTAATAGACATTCTGCCAGTGAGGAAAGGGGATCAAAACAGGGGAGAGAAGAGCACAAGGTGAACTGGTGGTGGGAATTTTATGGGGAATACACAATGATGAAAAAGATATAAATAAAAAAAATATATATATATATAAATAATTTTCCCAACACTCTTGTTATAGACTCCTTTCCTTGTTTTATGGTTATGGCTCATTTTCATGAGTTAAGTATATATCAATGAATGTCTGGGCTTTTGATTCTGTTACATTGAGCCTTGAGTCTTTTTATTCCAGTACCTTATTGTTTAAATTACTGTTGCTTTATGGTGTATTTTAAGGTTCTATACAATAACATGATTTCTTTGTTTCTCTAATTTGTTCTCAGGATTGCTTTAAATATTCAAGGTCTCTTATGGTTCCATATAGATTTTAATATTTTTTCTATTTCTTTGAAGAATATTAGTATTTAATGGGGATTGCGTTAAATTTATATATTGCTTTTGGTTGAATAGTGAGTGATTTTGACTATATTGATTCATCCCATCCATGAGCATAGGAGGTCTTTCCATATGCTTTTGTCATTATCTGTATCCTTTAGTAAATTTTGTAATTCTCATTGTAAAAGTTCTTTGCCTTTTTCATTAGGTTAATTCCTAGTTATTTTGTTCTTCTTGATGTGATTATAAATGGAATTATCTTCCTAATTTTCTTTTCCTTCATTCTTTTTATATAAAAATGCAACTGATTTTTATGTTGTTGTTTTTCTAACCTGCTACTTTGCTGTATTCATTTAATTGGTGGAGTCTTCAGGGTTTTCTGTATAGTGTCATCATTTGCAAATAATGATATTTAATTTCTTTTCCCACCTGTACTCTTTTTTTTTCCCTTTTGTCTTATTGCTCTAGTTAAAACTTACACTAAATTAAACAGAAGTAGTAACAGTGGGTATCCTTGTTTTTTTCTGATCTTCAAGGGAAAGCTTTCAGTTTTTAACTCTTGTTATTATATTGGCTTTGGGGTTTGTGATATGTGGTCCTTATTACATTGAGGTAGGTAGGTCCCTTCTGTTCCCATCTTATTTAGAGTTTTTATCATAAGCATATGGATACTGAATCTTATCAAATGATTTTGTTACAGGGCAGGGAGAGGGGCACCCCCGAAACCCCCAAACCTGCCCTGTTCTAAATGGGTTCAGCCATCCGCCACATCAATACAAAACATATAGAACCTTTGTGGAAACAGACTTTAATGCAATTAGAAAGGACAGAGAAGACAAAGAATATATTTCCTTAGTCAAGCACCCAATGTTATCCAACTCCTCGTGGGTAAAAGTCCACCCAAACGGGATTGGCCTAAAGCAAGTCTCAAAAGCCTGCCACAAGTCTGGAACAGCTTTTGGCAGGGACCCACACATAAGGGTCAGAAGCAGCCAGACAATTCTGGGAGGAACCAAAATACCTTTCGGCAGGGACCCATCCAAAAGGGTCAAACAGTCAGACAATTCTGAGAGGAACAGAATAAAATCAAAACCAAAATCAACACAGCCATCGTTAACTTCCCCACGTGTCTCTCACCCATGTCTATTTCAATCAGTCCAGGCCAGGGCAGCTTCTTTACAAGTCTCTCTGCTTCTTGGACCTCTTCTGGCTTTCCATCCTTTTTCCGTCTCCTCCTGTTTTCTCTGTGTCTCCTCTGTGTGTGTCCCCTCAAGCTTCTTACATCCTGCTCAGCTCCACCCTACCTTGGGTGGGACAGGGAACCTGGGACACACCTTTCTCCTGGGGACCACCCTGTCACAATTTCTCTGAGTAACTTGGATCTTGATAGCATTGAACAATGTCCTGACTCAACATCCATTTTCTACTAAACTCATCTTCGGAAAATGTTAGTCTCACCTTGTGAATTTATTCTGAGCCTGGTCCTTCTCTAAAGTAGGTTTAAGTAAATACTTTATGTCAGGGAGTGCTTTTGGTGGTAGAATTTGAAAAATAGGATAGGTGAGTCCATGGTATTTTACTGAATATTGAATTAGTCTGTGGTCTAAACCATTTTAGGTTGACTGGAGTAAAACTAGTAAGAGATGAAAATGTTAATGTTATAGAGAAAGTTTTCTTTTTAAATGCTGCAGATTTTTTTTGCCATATTTCCTAAGTTACTTTTAAAAAAAATTTTTATTATTATTTATGTATTTTACATTATTGTGTATTCCCCGTAGGTTTCCCACCACCAAGTCACCCGTGAACCATCACCATGGTCCCTTGTGCTCTTTTCTCTCCCATTTTGAGCCCTTATCCTCCCTGAATATCTCTTATTTGATTCCCCTTTATTCCTGCTATAAGTGAAACCATTCGATATTTTTCTTTTTCCTTCTGGCTTATTTTCCTGAGCATGATCCCTTCTAGCTCCATCCATGTTGCTGCGAATTGTATGTGTTTATCATTTTTGATTGCCAAATAGTATTCCGTTGTATGTATGTACCACATCTTCTTGATCCGGTCATCTATTTTTTTTGCTGAGATGTATGTCATGTAGAGTTATGCCTATATTTTTGTCTATAAATTTTATGGTTTCTGGTCTTATATTTGCATCTTTTATTTATTTCGAGTTGGTTTTTGTGCATGGTGTGAGGTAGTAGTCTAGCTTCATTTTTTTGCATGTAGCAGTCCAGTTTTCCCATTTATTGAAAGCTGACCTTGTTCTATTGCATATTCTTTGCTCCTTTGTCAGAGATTAAGACAGACATTGGTGGTGGGAAACCTACGGGGAATACACAATAATGTAAAATACATAAATAATAATAAAAATTTTTTTTAAAAGTAACTTAGTAACTAAGTTACTTTTTTTAAAAGTAACTTAGTTTTCCATGGATATGTGGATTTATTTCTGGATTTTCTGTTTGATTTCATTGGTCTGTGTGTCTGATTTTGTTCCAGTACCATGCTGTTTTAATTATTATGACTTTGTAGTGTAGTTTGAAATCAGGGAGTGTAATGCCTCCATTTTCTTCCTATTTAGTCAGGAGAGCTTTAGCTATTCGGGTTTTTTGGTGGTTCATATGAATTTTGTTACAGGGCAGGGAGGGGGCACTCCTGAAACCCCAGACCTGCCCTGTTCTAAATGGGTTCTGCCATCTGCTGCATCAATACAAAACATATAGGACCTTTTGTGGAAAGAAACTTTAATACAACTAGAAAGGACAGAGAAGACTAAGAATATATTTTCTAAGTCAAGCATTCAATGTTATCCAACTCCTTGTGGGTAAAAGTCCACCCAAACAGGATTGGCCCAAAGCAAGTCTTGAAAGCCTGCCGCAAGTCTCGAAGAACTTTTGGCAGTGACCAAAAAGGGTCAGACATAAGGGTCAAAAACAGACAATTCTGGGAGGAACAGAACAAAATCAAAACCAAGATCAACATAACTGTTGTTAACCTCCCCACAGGTCTCTCACCCACTTCTGCTTCAATCAGTCCAGGCCAGTGCAGATTCTTTACAAGTCTCTCTGCTCCTTGGGCCTCTTCTGGCTTTCCATCCTTCTTCTGTCTCCTCCTGTCATCTGTGTTCTGTTCTGTGTCTCCTCTGTGTGTGTCCCTCCCCTGTGTATGTGTTCTCAAGCTTCTTATATCCTGCTCTGTTCCACCCTACCTTGGGTGGGACAGGGAACCTGAGGCACACCCTTTCTCCTGGGGATCACCCTGTTACAATTTCATCAATAGTTCTATATCTTTGAAGAATGTCATTGAGATTTTTATTGGAATAACATTGAATCTGTAAATTGCTTTTGGTAGGATGGCCATTTTGATAATGTTAATTCTTCCAATCCATGAGCAGGGGATGTCTTTCCATTTTTTTGTGTCCTTTATTTCTTTTAACAGTGTCTTATAGTTTTCTGAATGCTACAGATTTTTAAGACCTGTTACCAGTACTGTGGTTTTAAGTTCTTAATCTTCATCTCTTTTATGCATGATCAGGAGCAAGGGGTTGGTAGTAACTTGCCTGACCTTGGAAAAGAGGAGTGGGGAAGAAGTATTTTTGGATTTTTGTCTTTTACGTATTAAGGTATCCTTAATAGAAAGACTTTAATTAATATTATCTTAACCAGGAAATAGGTTTTGTACTTTTTAATGTTATGTTAATATTTTCATGGACTTACTAAACTGTCCTGGTTATATAAATTTTTATCAGCCTACTTGCCTTCTCTTTTTTAATGATAGGTTCTTTTTATAATGGTAACATCAGGTGTTTTTGAGGAGTTATTTTACTGTTCGAGAATTTATTTTCATTAATTCTGAGTTCAATATGTTTGTATCTTGGATCAAGGAAAGCATCCCCCCTTTATCTTTACTTCCAGTTTAGAGTTCTGAATAATTGAACTTTGAATATTTGTAGGCAACTTCTGTATCCTTACTTGTGGTCAAGTAATATGTTGCAAAATTTCTTTTACTTTCAGGTATGTCTTTTGTATTAGATCTTAAAGGTGATCATAAATTAAGTTTTAACAGGAATTAATGAACACATCAATTGTGGCTTATATGAAAACTCCATGATATCATAGAGTAGTGAACACTTAAATTGTATTCCTCATATATTTAATGCTAAGGACATGTTGCTTCATTATTTTGAAAATTTGTACTCCATGCCTAGTGTGTACACAAAACAGATTGCTAAAAGTTGAAATGACCAGAATGTTTAATTAGAACTCCTCATTACTTTAACATAGTTGATGATTTTAAGTTCAGTAAAATTTTGATTAGCCAGAAGGTTTAGGGAATAGGGTTTAATCATATACCCCTTTTCTTTCTACACATAACTGATGACCACCAAGTATATGTGAAACATGATAGATAGACACATAAGGTACATTTGTGTCTTCAAGGAACTTAATTTCGATGTCTTCCGAATTTTTGTGAATTTCGTTCCTGTGTTTTATTCTTTAATAAGAATAATATAATGCATATAGTTGAATCTTTGATGATGGAAGATCTTCTAATAAATGAACCTCATTGTATTGTTTCTTATATAGATATAAATGGTGTAGGTATGCTGTATTCTATCCTGAGAGGTTATTTTTGACTAATTCGCTGATGTTAGCTTTTTGGTTCCCCTGACTTTTATTTTTAAAATTGTGTTACATGGATTAATTGTATTCTTATTGAAATTTTACTTTGTTGGAAAGTTTATAGTAGCATATAATACATATTTAGTTTCATTGCCTTTTTGATATGAAGTGAAATTCATTGATCTTTCTGTATAATATTATGGGTAACAGCATACAATACTATGCATGGTCCATGCTTGATGATTTCTTATTATTTTCCCTCAGTTTGAGTTTTGCTTTGGGTAGTCCAAATCAAAGATAGCATTTGTAATTTATCATGACACTGCTGTGCTTTTCATTCTAAAGGGTTATTAAAAGCAAATTGGGGATCTCTCCCTCACTCTGGGGCCCATTTTAGTACATCTTTAATGATCAATATTAAGGATAACAGTGCTTCACATACATAACTTTTTTTAAAGTTAGCTATAATTATTTATTAAAAATCTTGCTGCTATGTCACAGAGACTTGTTTAAACAGTAAGAAAAATAGGAACTATAAAGTTTTCACCTAATTTGTTTTCTTGCTGAGAACAATGTGTTTAAGGTATTGGAATTGTGGCTTTTGCAAAGGATTTAACAAATCATATCCTTGTCAGTGGAGACATTACTCCTTAAGTGCAGTTGATTAGACCAACTTCAAATGCTTTTCCAAGCGCTAGTAGGTTGTTAATATTCTCTTTGTAGCTAGATGAAACCTTAGAAGTTAGGGTCAAGCCTTCAGGCCTAAAATAAGCTTTACCAGCTTGATTTCACATGTTAGGTACTTACTACTTACAGCGAGGTTACTCCTCATTGTTTTTGTGAGATGGTGGGGTCAAGGCAATGATTGAGAGTACAACGGGATTCCTCTGTATGTTTAAATGCTACCCGTGTATAAGGAAAAAGACACAGTCCAAAACAGATATATTTGATTCTTTTATATATGGTGTTGCCTGTTTGAAAATTTAGTTTGTTAAAAATTTACAGTGAAATATTACAAAGGTTCACTTTTTTGCGGGGAGTACTGAATTGAAGTTCTATATCTTTCTATATGTACTAGTAATACTTTGGGTATGTATGTGCTTGAAGGAGACCAAGGAAGAGAAATATATAGATGGTTTTGTTTCTTAAATTCTCAGTTTTGATTGGACAAAGTGTCTTCTGTATCCTTATAAAAAAACACAACCACCAAACAATGAACCACATATGCGTTTCAAACAATTCTCTTATACAAGTTACCATGTAATTTCAGACAGTGTTATTAGTTGCCATATTTAGGTTAATCTTGGTAATTTTAAATGCTCTAGACAAGTGTCGGTGCTTATTAATTTGATTGGTTAATGATGTCTTTGCCCTATGTGCCTAATTATCACTGCCTTGTTTCCACAGCTGCAGAACCTTGGCCTGAAAATGCCACATTGTATCAACAACTGAAAGGTAGGTGCTTGTTCACAATTAAAAATGATTTTTATATCAAAATCTATTTATATTAAAACATCTCCTGAATAATATAATTTATTGCAAAGAGAACATAAAACATATAGAAGAGATCCCCCTTGTATAATAATTTGTCTAGGAGATTTTACCTAAACTTTTATCTGCTAGTGTAAACCAACTATTCATGGTCCATAAGGTCCTTAGTTTATTATTGACTCATTATATTGGCTGCTGTAGGCAGTGTAAAATGATGTGGTTGCAGGAGCAGTTGGCAGATTTACTGTACCAATAGCTGACACAGCAGATTTTTGAAGTCCTGTGGTAAAGTGGGCTCTCAGTAAAAAGGAACTGTTAAAATGTATAGGCTAGGATGGTTCAGGCTCCCTTTAGCAGCTCTTCATATATCATCAGATCACATTATGGACCCCATTTGGGGCTCAGCAGCCTGCTACAGTTGTCAGAAGACTGCAAAGTAATGAAGACTAATAGGCAGTAACCCCAGTCTTCTAAGCATGGAATTTTTATTGCAGCGAACTTGTCATCTTTCTTTTGTATGACAGACCTAGACACACTGTGCAATATTAACTGCAAGCTGGTTTTATATGATTTTGAATGCTTTTACTTTTAACTAGAGAGGTTTGAACAGATACTATTTTACTTAATTTTAATGGAGAGGAATATTTCTCGAAAACTTGAAAAATGGATGTTTTTAATGAGCAATTTTAATTACATATTACTGATAAAATGCAATAATCAGTCATTCCATACTATGATAATATAAAATTATAATACCACAATAGTAATGATTTAGAATTTCCATAACTATGTTAGTGAAAGGTTACACTTAAAAAAAATAAAAAGTTTTTTAGATAAAAATATTGATACCTATTTAGTAATTTAGCAATAGACTTTTGATGTATACCTTTCATTGTATTTCCACAGGAGAGCAAATTTTGCTTTCTGACAATGCAGCGTCTCTTGCTGTGCAGGTAAATGTATAAATGTATTATATTTTTACTTTGAGTTGCAATTATTTTTTCCCTTTCAAACAGTCTGATATTGTATGTTTAGAGTTTACCTGTGTGTTATACCATATCAGTATGACATCACTTCTTTGGAGTTCAATTTATTGTGTAATAATTAATTGTCAGTATATAGACTAAACCCCCTTTATAAACATTGGTTATGTTCTAGATGTTTCTACTTCTTAGTAGGTGTTCCTTTGGCCAGATAGGATAGTATTGGTTATTTTGAATAATCTGTTCTTTTATGGACACAAAATTATTTTCTAACTTATTTGAAAAGATTTATTCACTTCAAACATTTAGGCATCATTGTCTCATTGTACTCATTCTGGCCTTACTCTGTTGGTTATCTTGAAGCAGATATTCTTTTTTTAACTACTCCTTATATATTTATTGATTACGTTAGCATTTATTATCCCCAAAGCATTTATTGAGTGCAACAGCTCTTCAAATTGTATAATCCAAAAAAGATTATTCACCCTACAAACTTTAAACTGTACAATATATTGGAAAATAGGATACTTGGGGGCTGGTACTTTAAAAAAGAGAGAATGTTTATGTCGATTATAGAATTACAATTATTCAAACATTTTAGATATTTACCTGCTATTTACTTAATAGTTACATGGTTTGAGCCACAAAAGTGGTTTTATTAAATGATATCTAAAAGATAGCTTAAAAGAGAATTCTAAGACACATGACATTTATTGGAAATAAAACTGTGACCTTGAGTACAGAAAGGGAAGAAAAGGAACCATGAGCTTTTACCATATTCTAGGAATGATCATATCATTATATATTTTATTTAATTTGTTATTTTTTGGGCTTAATCATTTTATCTGATACGTAGTATGTCATTCAGTACATCTTCATTTTGTTTAAGGCAGGACAGGAAAGAAAAGGTGGGAAGAAATGTACAATATTTTGTTTGTATGAGTGTTTTTAAGTTTCTTTTAAAAGATTCATTTTATAGCCTTTTACCAAGAATATAAATTATGCTTATTTTAGTTAACTTTTGGCACTAGTATCATAACAAGTGTACTTTCTTTTTTTATGTTCATTTTTGAGAAGCAGAAATTGTCAACTGGTTATATACTTATGGACTTTATATTGTTCTTTGTTGAAATTTTTTTGCCAAGCAGATGAAATTTAAATTTAGCTTCCAAATACTAATAACTTAGTGCCCAGCATATAGATGGTACTTAGTAAATGTTTGTTAAATGAAGGTTTCTAAGTGTGGGAAAAGTAGCTTTACCTGTAACTGATAGCACAAGCAAATTATTTGCTGTGTGTAAAATAGTATTTTTAGTCTTTATACTTTTGAAAAGGTAGCATCCGGGCACAGTGAATATTTTAGGTGAAGCACTGTTTCTTAACTCTTGTAATTGCCATTTTTGGGTTAAATCCTTCGGCATCTGATGAAAACTGTAAATGTATCTCCAGAAAAGATTCTAGTGCACACACAAAGATAAAAACATACCCGAGCCATTCTGCATATGGTTTCAGGTTTATAATGGCCTTGCTGAAGTTACCTGAGGGCCCCTTAAAAGGTCCCCTAAAACTTAAGAATGGTAATTTGGGAAGTACTAAAGTAATTTTCATTAAATTGGAAGGTATTTTGGGTAGCAGTAGTCCAGTGGTTCTTAAGTGAGGGAGATTTCTGCCCCATGGAAGATATTTGACAGTGTCCTCACAATTTTGGTTGTCTCACCTTTGGGGAGATTGCTGTTTGTGTCTATTGGGTAGATGCCAGGGATGCCATTAAACATCTTACAATGCATAGGACAGTACTTTACAACAGAGAATTACCCAACTCCAAATGTAAATAGTGTTAATGTTCAGAAACCCTGTAGCAGATGATTCAACTAGTTTTTAATACCAAAATGATAGTATATTACATATTAAACAATGTTGAAATTGTTTAAAATAGCATATGTTTTATTTAGCAACTCTTTTTAATGGTTTCTACTACCTTGCTTTTTCACCATGGCTTCTCAATCATAGTGCACTTAAAATTAAACCAGGAAAAAAGGACCTTAAAATGCAGAATTTTGCTCACCATTTCAATTTTTTTGTTATCCTACATATGTCACTTAGATGATAAATTAACCAGCATATATTAAAAATTCTTGGATTTCCTCAATATTCTTTGGCTTGACAGCTGATAGTAGCCATGACTATAAATGTGACTTTTCCAGATTATCTGATATAAACTTTATAGAGTAATATTCTTCTATATAGTGAACCAGTATCCATTTAGAAGAATCAGTTAAGTATATAAAATTGATCAAAACAATGTGACAGGTATCCATAAACTGGAAGATACCAGGCATCAAAACCCAGATATTTCAATTCTCTATTAGTTAAGCCATCAGGAAATTTAAACTTTACTTAACACATAGATTTGATATTTATTATATTCCTGGAACTAAGTAGTTAGATCTTTTTTTTTTTGATTTAAGAAACCCTTATGATTTCAGTTTAAAATAAATTTTCTTCCTAGAGGTGTTATTTCCTCTTAGATTTGCTTTTTTCCTTCCCTTATCCACAAAGTAATGGAATTACCTGAATCATTTGCCTGATTATAAGTAAGCTTGTATGTTGAATATAGTGAAGTGTTAGTGTAGTGTGATATGTTCCCCTGTTTCTGATGAGCAGTGTGTGTATGGGAGGAGTGGGAGTGTGGGGAGGGAGAGAGAGAGAGAATATATGAATATATCACTTACAAGGACTAAGCTTATACTGATTGGGAAAAGAACTTTAATGATTATTCTGTTCTACCCTCTCATCCCCAAAGTTAAACCGACTGTTCAATAGGTATCTGGTCACAGAAGTGGTTTAAAATTTTCTAGATGCAACAGAGCTCTCCTGTTTCTCCCACTGCTTCTCTTAGCAGTGTATTTCAATAAATCTACCAGTTCTGTTTTCAAAAAAAGTTTCTGGTAGCTCCATTTAAAAAAGTAAAAAGAAACAGATGAAATTTATTTGACAATACATTTTATTTAACCAAATGTATCTACATGTTATTTTAACATGTAATCAATACAAAATTTATTTATTTATTTATTTGTAATTTTTTAAAAAGATTTATTTATTTATGCATACAAGCTGGGGTACAGGCCAGAGGCGTGGGGCAGCCAGAGGGTTCACCAGAGACAGAGTGGGGAGCAGCACAGGCAGTTTGTTGGAAATACACTGCTGAGGGGAGCAGCAGGCGAGGCAGGAGAGGGCTGCCGCACCGTGTGGGAATCTCCCTAGCAGGGCGTTGAACTCGTGTCGTTGCTGCAGACCATGCCACAGCGCAGCACAGCGCAGCGCTTAACCGCTGTGCCACCAGGGAGGCCCTCAATACACAATTTAAACGGGTTACTTTACTTTTTTATATTTAGTCAAAATTCTGATATTTTATGGCATGTCTCAATTTATGACTTATATTTCAAATGCTCAGTAGAATCCATGTAGTTGGTGTTTCTTGTATTGGACAGCACATGTTTAGAAAAACTCCACAATTCTCAGCAAAAAGTTTTATTTGAATTCTTTAAGAATCTTGTCTTTACTGATTCAGTATATGCTGTCTTCTATAGCAGATTTCACAAATGAAATGGGCAGTTGATTTCGGTTCCAAATACAGCATACCATAAGGGGTACTTTCGTTGCAAGTTTCCTTATCTGTAAAATGGGAATATAATGGAAACTATTATTTTGGGTGTTGTGAGGATCAAATGTATTAACTTACATAAAACACTTAAAAAAGTACCTGTCATATTGTAAATATAGAATGAATTTGGTTGTTATTCCCTTCTCTTCTGATTCTTTGTCATAAATATACATAATAAATGTCAGCAGGAGGGATAGAAGCTTGAAGACTTTTTGATGCCTAAAAACACTGAACTAACTAAAGTAAATATTAGGTGTAAGACTTTTTTTTAGATGCTTTGGAATTTGCATGGACATTCATTACATTTTAAAATTATTCTTTCATACTATACCTAAGAAAATGGTTAAATGAATGCTTTAAATCAGGCAAAATACTATTTTAAGAATACTGAATAAGATTTGTTTTATAAGTGACTATTTTTATTAAGTGATTTTCTTAAGGGTCTTTACTGAGAACTTTTACATGAAGTATATCCTTCAGTCTTTGTCATAATTCTAGTGTAGGGCACTATTAAGCTCATTGTAAAGACATGGAAACTGAAGCTCAGAAAAGCTCTGCTCTGGTCACAACTCAAAAATTGTGGCAGTAAACAGAAAGCAGTAGCATTGGTTGAGAACCTTCTTGCTGAGCACTTAATTCTTACTAAGTCATTTAATCCTTACTGCTATGTGAGGTAGGTGCTATTATAATCCCAACTCTGGATGATGTTAGTAAAAACAGTAATAATAATTGTAGCTAAAATTTTACACAGTACTGAATTGGTGTGCCAGCCTTTGTTGTAAGTATTAAGTATCATAGATAGTCCTCATGCACATCAACACTATGAGGTGTAGGTAGTATTATCCCTATTTTACAGATTGGGAAGTCGAGGCAGAGAGGTCAAACAGTTGGCCCAAAATTACATAAGTAGTACTTGGCGGGGCTGAAAGCCAAACCCAGGGGAGTCTGAGTAGAGAATCTAAACTCATAACACTTTGCCGCTTATCAATACAGTTCAGTGATATAGCTTTGGATTTTTATCCAAAAATAGTGGACATTTATTTATTTATTTTAAAGGTTTATTTTATTATGCATATAAGCTGGGGTGTAGGCCAGAGGTGTGGGGTGGTGAAGAGTGTTCAAAGAGACAGAGTGAGGAGCAGAACAGGCAGATCAACTGAAGTACACTGCTGAGGGGAGCAGTGGGCAAGGCAGGAGAGGTCTGCTGCACCATGTGGGAAGCTTCCTGGCCGGGTATCGAACTCGTGCTGCAGTCGCTGTGGATGTCTACATAGTACTGCGCTTAACCTGTTGTGCCACCAGGGAGGACATTTAATGTCCACATAGTGGACATTTAATTCAAGATTAGTTTCTCAAGTTTTCTATCAAGTTATATCTAAAATACAGGTTACATTAAAATGTGAAAGATATACTTGTTTCAGTTTTTGGATATTATCAGTGTGGTAAAGGTAGTTTTATCTTTATGTTGTGTTACTGTGAATCTCAAGTTAGGTAATAAATGGAAAATCCTTTTGAAAAAAGTAAAAGCAATAGAGATACAAGATGATCTTGAATGCAGAATTAATGCTTATTTTGACTTCAAAGATTTATATACATGTTTTGTGAATGTTTTTATAAATAAAATGTTACTTCCTATTAAGTTTGAGAAAGGATTTTTTATAGTATATAACACCAATTTAAAAGAAGTCTGTTTTTCTTTTTTTATATGGCTTAATCTAAATGTTGTAAACACTTGAATTTATTTTTAAAGAATGCCTCAAACGTAGGAACATTTAACACTGCATGAGGGCCTCCCTCGTGGCACAGGGATTAAAGTCTCAGCACTATCAAGCTGTCTCCAGCCACTGCCAGCCTCTGTGGCATGAGTTGGGCATGAGTTCAATCCTCAGCTAGGGAGCTAACTCAAATGGCGCATCAGACTTCTCCTATCTTGCCGGCTGCTCCCCTTAGCAGTGTACTTCAGTTGATCTGCCTGTTCTGCTCCCCACTCAGTCTCTGGTGAATCCTCTCACCCTCATACCTCTGGCCTAGACTTCAGTTCTTGTGTGCATAAATAAATAAAATGAATCTTAATAAAAAATGCTGCATGAAAGAGAAATCTTCCCTTTTACTTTTCACTTTAAGAATGATAACTTAAGTTCAGGGTAAGAGAAATATCCCTATTCTGTTTAGTGTTCTCAGTTCGCCCGACCTTTATGAATACATACTTTTATCTCTAAAAGTAGATGGGAAGACAACAGAAAAAAAGACCATTTTCTTTGTTGAATATATTGTATCATTAAAAAAAAAATCAACATTTTTATAGGTCCCATTAATCCTGGGCCATGAACACTAGCATGTCAGATCTGCTGATAGTTAACCCTTTCTTTTTCCTATTAGCCAATGATGCTTTTAAGTGGATCTGTTAATTAGCAGTTAGATGGTAATATTCTAGTGATAGGAGAAGAGCAGGAAAGAGAAGTATCTCCCTCCTTTGGGATTGCAGGTCAGTTGCACCAGCGAAACAACTGTGATTATGAAAATAACCACTGTAAACTAGTTATGTCACTCAGGTGGCCACCGTGAACAGCTTACCTGCAACATTTTAGGGGAAGTGATTTTGAATTTTCAGTTTGGTTGGATATGCTTTTGGTTTAAACAAGTTTTGCATAGTCATACATGATTTTTAAGTTATCAGTTTAAACCCAATATAAATTCAAATAGGATGACATGAGGGGATATATCTTAATAGAGAATAAGATGCTATTTTGTGAAGGGCATTTTAAGAATTGATGTAAATTCCTTAAAGTGTCATAAGGTATAAAATCACAGCTTTTAAAATTTCTTCCTCATTCCCACTTTTATCACCCTCTGCAAAATGAGACTTAGTATTACTCTCAGGATTAGGATAAGGAAAGGAAAGTTAAGAGGTAGAGAGAATTTAGTGAACTTTATTACTTTAGGGGATTTGTAAAATTCTTTTCAGTATTCTAAAATAAGCAAAATGGAGGCTGCAGATGTTTCCTTGTTATACTGAATTTAAATTCTTCAGATTGAACATCTTTTATTAAATCACCTTTTATATACCAGAATTAGTAAGGCATTTTGGTGATTTATACTTATAACACCTGGAATGAGGTAAATATATAAAATATGATCTTTAGAAAAGATAATTATGAACTTAAATTGCAAGCAGAATTAGCAGATTAAAAAAATCTGTTTTAGTTCTTCAACACATTAATGTTATGGTATATATAAAAATTTAAATTGGTCTTAGAGGATTTGTGAAAATAAAGTCTATTCAAAATAGAAGTAAGCGGCTATTAGAATTGTCATTTTTAGTAATTAGTGAAAAATGTAAAATGGTTTGCTAATGTAAATATCTATTTAACTTAGCAAAAATTCACATTCCTGCAGTTCTGAGAAATTGTGGGTTATAATTTCAGCTATATACTTTACTGTTTAAAAAGTAAATAACAAGCAGGATTTTAAAATTTGTTGCTGTTAAACAGCACAATAAAAACATAGCAGTAAGATGAAAAATGAGTATTTTTTAAACAGAAAAAGGATAGAATTCTTCATTATTAGATATACAGTATCAACATAATTGATCTAGCAACATTATATTTAAACTGAAAATACACTTAAATTTGAGGCCATACACTATCGTGTGAGTGAAACATCTTTCATATAGTTCTAAGATGAAATTATCCTTGAATGAATAGCATCTTCATTTATCTTCCAACCTTTTCTGTGCTTTTAGTGAGTCTACTCTTTCAACATTCTACAGGAATTACATTATATTGTTATACCAGAGTACTTCTGCAGTGTGAAATAGATTGATTTGGAAAATGAACCTGGCTTTGCTATAAATTACATTTCCAGGTACAAAGGAATTTGTTATTTTGTTTAAAATAGTCACAAATATAATTAAGGTCTTAATTTATGTTAAACCACAAATATGGCTATTACTTTAACTGGATTAGGAACTTAATCTGTCACTTCAAGAATGATACCTAACACTTTTCATTTGTAACCTTAGATACATTATTACAATTACAGGGTCTGCAGCTGTTTGATATAAAAAATGAATTATTCTGTAGATAGATTTGTGCATGGTTTTTAATTTTACAACATGCCTCTTCAGTTAGGTGGAAAATAACGCTTCAGTTGTCACAGATTTTCCTTTGTGTACTGGTAGAAAAGATATGAATTAAAATTCTCAGAACCGTTTTTATTTTGTGTCCTGATAATGGCATTGGATGCTTTGGAATAGTCTTTAGTGAATTCTTACAAAAATACTTCAAATTTAATTATGAAATGAATATGAGCTTTGTTCTAAAGAAGAATGAGTTCTGTTGTTGAAGGATGGCTTTACCTGATTGGACTAAAAATGTGTTCTCTACCTAGATATTGGAAACCTTTTGTTAACGTAATTTTTATACATTTCGAAACTGTATTCCCTTAAATGCTACAGTATTAATTGTTGTAAAATGCTGTATCTTTTTAAAATTTATTAAGGGTAACTCCTTAATTTTTGAATTAGTTTTATGATTTTATTGGCAAAGTGTTTTTGTTAAGTGCAGTTAAAGAGAATCGTTATGTATTTAACTTAAAAAACAAATGTTCATTTCCATTTTGGAATAAAGATGAGGAAAGATGATGTAGTTGGAGCCCTTATGGATAAATAGTTAAATAAATAATGAGTTATTTATTAAAATGAAATGAATATATTTCTATCCCTACCATGTGCTATTTAGTTTATTCTAAGAATTTTGAATTTGGTGGATTTTTTCCCCCTCATTTAGGAATTTTTTTTTTGTAAATAAAATTTAATTATGGGAACTCAAAAAATAGTAGTTTCTTTACTCTCATAGTGTTAAGTGCCGGCCACATGACTGGTATTGTATTAAGTGCTTGGGTTACAATTATTTTTTCGGTGCCTTTGACTATTTTATCTCTTTTGCTTAATTTTGACCCTATAACTTTCTTTATAGTCTAACAAGGGAAAGCTTGAGTTTTTTCCTATTGTGATTCTTTTTTAGTTGGATTAGGGATTGTAGAGTCAAATTTGTTCATGTTAATGAACCTTTGAGTTGTCTCCATCATTTGCTAATATAGTTCAAGCTGCTATAGCATTCTTGAGTACATAGGCTGTTAGTGGCTATATACTCATTTCTTTTTTATTTATTTCTGGGAGTGGAATTGTTGAATGCTAGGGTAGGCATGTGCTTAGTATACATATTACTTAATAATTTCAAACTGTTGTATTACAGTCCAACCAGCTATATATTAGAGATTTATCATACACAAAAAAGTCTACTGTCCCACCTCCTAATCTTTATACCCAGAGATTATTTTAACTTTTATTTTTCCAGGTACTTAACTGTGTGTTTCTATTAAGTAAGATGCTTGTGTTGCTATTTTATTTTTTAATTTTAAATTTGTCTTTTGAATTCCATGATGAAATTTACCAGTTACAGCTTTCCTTCTCCATTTTCCCAACAGTTCCCTCACTCTCTTGGTTAAATTATTACTCATTGTTTTCATTATAATTGAAGTACATTTTGACCTTAGCGAAGTTACTCAGTATGCTATGAACATCTCTCGCTAGGATTTTATTTCCTCAGATAAATAATTGTTTTATTTAATTCATTCAAGTAGTTTCCGCTTTTAAACTCTTAAACTGAACTGTAATACTTCTCCAGAGCAAACACATCAGGTTCTTTTTTTTGTTTCATCTTGGAGGTACTACCTTTGAAACCACTGTTTCTTTTCTTTTATTTGGAATAGTTCCTTTCCCTGGTAGTCCCAGAGCTGTTGTCTTGTGACTTACTCATTACACTGGTTAACAGATCGTTACTGACTTTAAAAAGCCCTAAGCTGTAGTATCTTGGTGTGCTGAACATGAATATAACCCTGAAAATTTTTTATTAGCTCTTGTTTTGAAGATATTTCATATAATTCATTTTATATATTTGACCATGTAAATTTATCCAATAGGACTGCAACAACATCCTAAATCAGCCTAGAATGATGTAATATTGCATTGCACTGCATAATACCACCATGTACACATCATCCAGAGCTGATTGCATCATTTTCTGATGCAGTGCAGTGCTATTGCCAGGTGGCTGCTGAAGTATGCTGACGTCAGCAGTGCACTATAGAAAGCCCTGTCGGAAAGGTTGAGCAATGAAAATATTTCAGACTTTGTGCAAGACAGTTTAAGCTACTGTTCCACAGAACTGTTATTATTTTATCCATTTAGGCACAATACGGAACAGTCATGCCTTGAAAGTGCGTTAATAGCATGGACAATTTCTGCTCTATTTGTGGGGAACTGACATTTGCCAACCGGAAGAAAAGTATCACTTCTCAAGTGAAGAAGACTTGTCGTCTTGACTTTGGATGCAAGACAAGCCTTGGGCCCCGCATATATGTTGTGCTCCATGTACAACACAACTTTCACAGTGGTTCAATGGCAGAAGACCATCCATGCCATTTGCAGTCCCCATGGTGTGGAGAGAGCCAAGCAGTCACATGAAAGACTGTTACTTCTGCTTGGTTCCTCCTCTTTCCGGCGGAATAATGAAGCCAAAGAAGTCGAAAATAGTCTACCCATACATTCCGTCTGCATTGAGACCAGTTGCACATGGTAAGGGACTTCCTATTCCAAAACCTCCAGCAGAATATTCTCTTGATTGATCTGATGAGGACAAGGGTGAGCCGACCTGTTCTTCTCCTGTTCCATCAGCATGCAGTGATCCAGGTTTTCACTGTGGTGCATCATCAACCCCACACAGACTAACACAGGAAGAAACTAAATGACCTGGTTTGTGATTTGGACTTATCCAAGAATGAGGCAGAATTGCTAGGATCAAGACTCCAGCAATGGAATCTTCTAGAAGAAGATGTCACAATGACTTTATATTGAAAGCGCCACCAGCATTTGGAGCCTTTCTTCAGAAAGGAAAATACTCTGGTATTCTGTTTCAATATTGAGGGCCTCATGAATACCTTAGAAATCCTAACTCATGACCCACAAGAATGGAGACTATTTCTAGACTCTTCGAAACTGAGTTTTAAGTCTGTGCTTTTGCATTTTTATCTGAAGATAAAAATAGTACATTGTATATGAAACTGAAGGAATCTGGGATTATATATTTTCTATTTTCTTTTTTCTTTTTTTTTAATTATATATATATATATTTTTAATATAATACATATTTTTATTGTTATTTATGTCTTTTACATTTTGCATGCACCTTGGGTAGCCCACCACCAATTCACCCGTGATCCATCTCCATGGTCCCTTGTGTTCTTTTCTATTCCATTTTGTGCCCTTTCCCTTCCCTCCCTCCGGCTCCTT